>JABFEA020000046.1:2738720-2751860 GCA_019775915.2 Cyphomyrus plagiostoma
CCCCCCCCCCCCCCCCCCCCCCCCCCCCCCCCCCCCCCCCCCCCCCCCCCCCCCCCCCCGCCACTGTCAGGGAGCCCCATCTTCTCCTGCAAGGCGATGGGCCAGAGTCGAGCCTTCGCTGAAACCAAAGGTTTCTCACGCATTAGCTTTTAGCGAGACAAAGGTAATTTGATCCCACGCGAGGATGAAAAGGCTCGGAGGCCATACTTGAGAACGTGGCGTTGATTCCACGGGCCTGCGGTCCATTAGGGGTTTCAGAAGCTGGCTTTGTCTGACGTGGGCCCTGTCCTAATGGACAGGGACACCATCTTGCACATAAAAGGCCTGTGCAGCACACTGCCATTGTCAGCCTCTGGGATACGTGCCTATTGTGCTCCATATTACTGTATGGGGCAGGTACAGTAAGCAGATCAAAGCTCAAACGCAAAGGAGGGGGCCTCGCTTTAAATCGTCACCCTCTGCTTTGCCACCGGCGTCTGGGCTGCTAAATGACTTCAAAGTGTCCCATTCCATCACTCTGGTTCCCCTCCTGTCTCGCAGTTACTGAGTAACAATGGACTCAGACCCAGAAGACCGTTACGGCAAGATGACAGACAGACGGCAGGCCCCGGGGACATCTTATGCCTGGAGTTTGAGGGCCCGACATCACAGAGGTTCCCAAACGCACCTTGTGTTGGGAGGTGGGACCAGATAATCTTTCAGTTATGTGGAAAAACGGGAGGACGACGGGATTGGGGGGGCCTGTCGGGGCTGAGTGCGGGGGCGGGCAGGAAAGGCGCCAAAGGGCCAGCCGGGCGGCACAGCTGAGGTCCGTCTGCTCCACTCGCAGCTGCAGCCGCTAATTACTGCAGCTAATTAGCCTCCCTGACATACGGCGGCAAAAATATTGCACCTCCTTGCGTCACATCAGTCACGTCGGGGGCTTCATGTTCCGAAAGAAGCTTTTACTGTGTCCAAAAATTACCCATTTAAGGCGCTTCATTTTTAGCGGCTTGTTTGTTTTTCTGCCTCTTACGGTGGAGAGAGGAAAAATGGGCCCGTGTCCGGCGAATGGAAGGGGGTGGGGGGCTAATGACGGGGGCATTCTTTGGGCATTCTTGTGTCCGCCCCCCAGGTCAGAGGTCAATCACCGCCTCTGTTCCGGGGAAGACAGCCTGGGGGCAGTGCAATTAGAGACTAATCAATCAGTAGATAACAAGCCCTACTGTGACTGGGAGGCCGTGTTCTCACCACTAGGAAGTGAGGAGGCTGGCAGAGAGGAGAAGAAAGGATGAGAAGGAAAGGAAGACCCTCAAGGAACGAGCGTGACTACTTAAGGAGGACCGCGCTGCGACTGCTGGCGACACACGACCTCGACCGTAACCCTAGTGGTCAGCCTGACCCTTTCAGAGGCCTGGCATGAGCAGAGAATGCCGGAACCCCGTATGGCGGAAAGTCCCCAGGCTGGTCCTCCATCTCGCCACCACAAGACTCCTGACCACGCTCTTCCGCATTCCTGCCAATGCGGGAGATGCCACCCTGAGCAATGAAAAGGCTCGTGGACTGATTTCATAAACACGTTATCGGCGATGAGTCGGGCCCGAAGAAGTGCTGCTTCACCGCTTCCCAGAACCTTATCGGGCTTCACATGAGGTCTCAACTGCCGGATTACACGTTAGATCGAGCCTCAGATCAGCTCAGTCAATTAAATGTGGAATATTCCCTTGAACCAGACAGATGCTCAACGCAGTTCTCTCTCTCTCTCTCTCTCTCTCTATCTCACTCACTCACTCACTCAAACACACACACACGCAGGTTTGTAATTATATCTTTGTGGGGACTCGCCGTTCATTTCTATGGGGAAAACCGTAATTCCAGCATGACGACCTTAACCCCTATCTAGTCCTAACCCTAACCATAACTAACCGAACAAAATACAAGCCCAAGCCCGGTGACATATCATGCCATTCCTGAACCACACACAAAAACCCATGACCTTTGACCCAACAGGCGTGCCAGGCGAATGGAATCGAAATGCTTTGGACACGTGACTGGGATGCATTTTCGGGGGCCGCTCACACTTCTCCAGATAACTTCCCATGTAAGACTAACCGTTGTCTGTTCCTGGGACAATGAACAGAGAGAGGACGCAAGCCGAGGGGGGGGGGCAGGTGGCTGCCGATTTAATTCCCCGGCTGCCACACCTTGCAGAAAAATATCTCAGTAAAAACACCCAGCTGTATAAATGGCTGCTGCTGTTAGTGGCTTAATTGACTCCCAACCAGCTAAAATATCACTATTTTGAATAGGGACCGGGATCCTCCGGGATGTGGCTGCCTGGCGCCCTGGCCCCCCCCCCCCGCGGCCCGGAGCACAACAGGCCGCCCCCCCTGCGCCTTTAAAGTGGGATAGGAAGAGCGGCCCCCTCCATTTTTGGGACATGTGTGCACGATATCCCCTCCATCCCAGGAATTCGGCCCCCTTGGAAAGTGTGTGTGTGTGTGTGTGTGGGGGGGGGGAGGGGGGCAGGGACTCAGGGCTGTCGTAATGAATGGCACCTGTTTCCTCGAACGAGGCTCTGGTTCCCCTACAAACACATGCAGATTAGCCATCAAAGCCAAGCGGAGCAGCCGTCCTCAATGGCCCCTTTGTTGGTGAGTAGCAGTGCCGGCTTCTGAGGCCTGAGATAGTGCCGGCAGGCCAGAGGGTCCCGAAGAGAGCCCAGTCCAGGGCCGGGACTCACAGGCCGGGTCGGAGCTGAACTTGGGCTGGATGGTGCAGGAAGCCCTCCATCAGCACAATCCGGGGGGGGGGCGTTCCCCCATATTCACACTTCCCGAGGGAAGTTCTGCCCAAGTGCCGCCCCTTCTCCAGAACAAAGAGGAATTAGTCAGTGCCCCCTCAGAATATAAGGCCCTAGGTGGCAGCGGTGGGGGCTACAGCTGATATGTTTGTGGTTTGTTAGCTTTTAAAATGCAAAGAGGCCGTCCACGTGCAGGACCCCCCGACCCGGCCGGGGGGGTCTGAGAGGGGCAGCACCGAAAGATAGACTGTCTGGGAGGTGGGTGAGGTAATTAATTGCCAGGCACTGACAGACATGCAGCCAGCCTGTGAAGTGAAGCGCTTTTAGCCAACCGGAGCCTTTGTGCCCATTCCCACATTGTCTCTAAGAAATGGGGAATCGCTCCAAGTAGCTGCCTCGTGAATTTAGAGACAATGGGCAATCTCCTCTGGCAACAGCAGAGGTGGCAGTCGCAGCAACGAGGATCCCTGCTGCGAGTCGCCTTTGTTATGGAGCCCAAGCCTCATAAGCTCACATGTGGGATAGTTATTACTCCTATCAAACAGACATCGCTCTGATCGCACGGCTGGCGAGACACTTAACAGAAACACAGGAGCGAAAGTAAAACAAGCACGGGTCGAAATGGAGCCTGAAAGCCTGAAACACGCCCCCCCAATCCATTCTCCAATGTGGACAAAATAAGATTAAAATGACCACGCTATATCTTTTTCATAAGGAAGCAGCGCTACCCAGTGGCTGGGAGGAGGAAGTGCAGCTACAGACCAGGAAGCCTTGAGGAGGCGTGACTCTGACAATTTGGCTTCTATATTGGAAAACCCGTTAGAATTTGGAGCGGCACTCATGTGGGCGGGTCAAAGGCCATCATCTGTGCAGGCAGGACGTGACGTAACACAGAGGACATGGTGTGAGTCCTTAATCTCATGATGGAGATTGTGATGATTGAAAGAGAAGGACAGATGATGTTTTTGGCGTAGTGGCGAGAGGCTAATAAAAATACAGAGAAACAAATGTGGAGATATTGATTTAAATTAGTAGGGAGGGAGGGGGGCTGCCTTCTGGTAAATTCCATGCAGGAACTTTGCAGGCTCCCCAGTAACGTCCATGAGGAGGCTGCTCAGGGGAATTATCCAGGTAAGAGTGGGGGGTCTTGCTTAGCGGAATCCTCCGCACTGGGCTTCACACTGCGTCTCGGTGTAGCCAGCAGCCAAGCCAGGGGGGTGTATTCACTTTAACGGCTGACTGCTGCCGGATTGGTTGAGCGTATCTGGAGGCGTGGTCACAGGAAGGGGGCGTGTCTGTCAGAGGGCCCCCGGGTGACACTGCGGCCCCGTCGCTGAGCACCGATGAAGCATCAGGTTACGCCGGCTGGGGTTAGGATCCGGCCGCAGGCAGGTCAAGCCGAGGTCGGTCCTGGCACTGCGCGGAAGTGCGACGCGGCCCTCGCTAAAGCGAATAGCAAGAGCGAGCAAGATCGTCACGGCAACCGTGCCCAGCAGGCCACACGGACACACAGAGTCAGTTACTAGCCATCTTTAAGAAACTGACTTTAAATTTGGCTTTATCAATTAAGCTGGGTCCCCGCTCGCCACTCGACCCGGGAACACATGCGGAGAGACAGGCGTGAGGTAATTATGGCGTGCAGGAAGTATTCACTCCCCCGTCCCATTGGCTGTCAGTCTTCATGGACGTATCGAATCCTTTCAGGGACTTACAGCTCTCTGTTAGTATGAATGTATTCAGAGGCGAGTTCCCCCCCCCTCTCCGGCATGCCAGCTCTCTCCTAACGCAGCCCGGCCCAACGCGACGCCCCGCTCAGAGCCAGCCCCTGACCAGCCAGCCTGCCTTATTAAAAATGGAACACAACACAAAATGGGAGCAAATGTTGGCTGTCGGCATCGCCGTCCAGCGGTAGGTGTGGACAGGGAGCCAGGCGCTCACCTCCCGCAGTGTCAACAAAGACCGCCCCAGAGGGCCCCCCCACCCCCCTCCTGTCCTGACAGCTCTTTATTCCAGCCCTAATTAGAAAAATTAGATCCATGAAAAAGCAGGACTGCTTGCAGGCCCGAGCTGCATCGGGTCGGCACGTCGCACAAACAAAGGGCCGAGCGACAAAGGCGGGGGGAAATAAAAAGCTGAACATAGCTTTGGGTGTCGGGCCGGATCGGACCGGCCCAGCCCGCTCACTGCTGCCGGCTCACTACCGTCACACATCATTATGTAGATGCTTTTACCCAAAGTGGCTCACAGGCACTTCGTGTCTTTGTGTCACACCTGCTGTCCTGTTTTGCTCACTTTGACACTCGATTTTCCTTCATAACATGAAACAAAAGTACGGTCGTCGATTAGACTGATAGGACACAGTCCCCCTGTGGGCGAATCGCCAACCCGTTAAGACCTGCATGTCTGTCACCCGCTGCAGTCTGACTGAGGTCTCTCCGGGCGACATGGTGCCTGTTTCAGGGTGGGGTGGGGGGGGCGGGGGTCACACTGAGCTCCCAATGATACCAGAGGCACATTTTACCACGGAGCTCAGCCACGTTTTCAGAGGGGCCTCAAAGCTACTGGGCTCTTGCCTCATCGTATCAGTTTCCTGGTTTGGTCTAAGAACACAGTAGCCACTAGTGAAGTTCTCCAGGATGTCCCCCCCTGGCCGAGGATAAAAGGATAGAGGTGGATGGATGTCCACGTCGAGTCTCTGAGAATTCACAGTTTAACTCTTAACATTTGTTCTTGTAAACTTTCCCAGCGACGCAGAATACAAATGAATGTCGAACTGACCTTCCACCTGCCACAATTTACATTCAGAAACCTTAAGTTCAAAAACATTGGGTCTTAATTAAGACTCTGCACCTTACATTAATTAAATATTTGACTAAAAAAGGAATGAACAGTGACTCTTAATTAAATTAGCATTGTGAACTCACTTTGTGAAATCAGACCTTTAGCACAGTGCATTTTAATTTATGACGGCCATGATATTGTCTTAAAAACCAGACTCCGAGCTAAACTGGGCGGCCTCAGATTACCTTCATTGAGCTGTCCTTGTTCAAGCCTGTAGAAAACAACACATATAAATTTTTCTTAGTAGGACTAACAGTCTATAAATAGCAGCACCGAAACCAAAAGTGTTGGTTCTGCAGTGCCTAATGGTGTAATTTGTATTCTTAATGAGCATTCTGGATCATTTGTTTAATTTTGTGTCATACAGACACAAGTGGGATGACTTTAATTAGCTACTCAGAGTAAACCGGAGTAAGATGTTTCTCTCTGCAGGAGACCACTAGTGTAATAGCCCCCTCCAGTGGACAAGCTGCGTCAGGACAGACACCGAGCAGCTGTTCCCGTTTCGTTTGCCGCGGAATCATGTGACCTAGTTTGCATGCGGCCAGGCTCCGAGCCGCTTTGAAAACTGAATTTAGAGAATTTAACCATTTTTAGAATTTTAAAACGTAGCACTAAAAATGCAGCCTGTGTTGTAAAAGGAGGTTGAAGCCATTAATCTTTTTGCTCACCACAGGTAGCAGAGCGATGCAGCGTTAATTGTCAGCACCCCAATTTTGCGGCAGAAAACAAACAGATGTGTATTAAATAAAAACAGGGCTGTGGGATTAAACAGATGGGGCCCCATGCAATGCTGGAATTTTTCACATTTCGCAATTAACCTTGAAGCTCATCGATCCGAATCAATACGGACTGGACGCTTCTTTTTAATTGAGACGAGATAATTATTAGCCGGCATCGGGCTCATTAATGGTTCACTCTTGAAATATGCCTGCAGCCAGGAGTTAATTGAGTTTATGTGTGTGTGTGTGTGTGTGTGTGTGTGTGCGTGCGTGTGTATGTGTGTTGTTAACGTTACCCTAATTGAGGCCTCCGTGTGGATGAAGCTGTTGGGCAGCCTTCCACTTCTGTATCTGGTGCCATTTAAGGTCACACTTTACCCCCGACACCACTGTCCTACCCCAAGGATGGTAGGACAGACGGGAAGCTGAACCATTCGCAGATAACTGCAGTCACAATAAAATAAGAAAACGAAATAAACAATCGCGTAAGATTTCCGTAAGTCTGGAGTAACGGAGACATAAAAATCCGAAAGAGAAAATATAAAGCCGCTAAAAAAAGTTATATTAAATCTGCAGCAGCTGCCTGACTGAGCGCCGCCAGCAGAGGGCGCTAAACGCTGACTCTGGTACTACTAGGGCGACATCCAGCTCACGCAGATTCTTCGAGAGTTAATCCGTGGGGCAATGAATGAATCAGGCGCCGAACACAGCCGAACCTGTGTTTTGGATTAATCAGTCAACACAAATATCAGAAAGTTACGGTTTGAATGACCAAATGTATAAAGCCCTAGTTTAGCTAATAGAAGTCATTGGTGGTACAAACTCAGGGCAGGTGGGTGGGGGGCAGTATTTGGTATGAGTACCGTGGCAGAAGCAGGTGAGGCTTTCAGCATGTTTATTAAACGCTTCTGCACAATCTGAAAACAACAAAATAGATAATAAAACTAAACACACCCGACGATCGATGGCGGGGGAGGCACAGGACCCCTGCATGGGTGTCAGGGCACCCGCATGCCATCCGCTATAGGCGAGGGCCAGGACATTTTATGGGGGGAATATAAGATTTATTTTGAAAGAGCTTCTCCTGGTTGCAGCTGACTGTCATTGACTTGTGGCCGGTCAGTAATTAATCCAAAAAATTGACAGTGGTTTTGATGAAGAGGGCAGTGGGGAGGGTGCCAGTCACACATGGGGGGCTCCTGCGACAGAAAAGGTTGCGGGTTCAGAGCTCCATGGGGGGCTCCAGCCTGAACGTGCAGATTATACATGTCAGTTAAAGTGAGAAGGCATTGTGTCTTGTGTTTTAGGAATTGTATTTTTATTGTCAGTCTGATGATCGCACTAGTAGGTAAGAGAAGCTGGCGGGGGGTATTTTAACCAAAAGCTCAGAGTTTCTATACCTGTTTCACAAACATGCTAAACTTGATTGTAAGAAAAAGCACTGAAACTCGCGGCAATACGACATGCTCGTCATGAGGAAATACAGACAGCAACCCATCCACAGCCCAAGCTTGCTCAACGCCCACAGCAGGCAGAATAAGAGGTTCTTCAGGTTTGAGGTGAAGTCCGCCGCCCCAAACCCCGACTTCCTGTTATTACATCACAGGGGCTTCCTGTCACCCACGTGTCACTGACTGAGGCTTGTGTCATCTCTCTGTGGAGACGAACTCCATGGCAGCTTCAGGAATGAGCCTCAGAAACAGGCTCACAAATGTTTCATCCGGAGCAAAAGCCAACTCTGAACTAACTGAGTCGCCCCACAGAGGTGACAGCAAGGTAGGACCGCCAGCAAGTGGCAGAACTTCAGTACTGAGTCAAGTGCGATATCCTGCTGTAGACGACGCACCCACATGCCGCCATGATGTCACACAGAAGAACTTTAATGGCCTCTGCGTAGTCTGACATTCCACCCATTATCAAATCACAGGAGGCCGAGAGATTGACCACAAGGACACGTCGTTTCCTCAGTCCCTTAGCATCCACATTTTAAAATAAAGTCAAGCAACTGGCTTTCACTGGAAGTGGGAACCGCAGCGCCCTCTGGTGGCCAAATGATGCAGCTGCAGAGAGGTCTCCAGACTACTTTTAAAAATTCAGTGGTACCTTGGTTCTCAAACTCACTAGAACAACCTGGGATACAAACATCATGCGTGTAACTAAACTTTTCAGCCAATAAGAGCAAAGGTGTGTCGTCACGGAGGCAGTTCCAGTTTGTGCAGCCAGGTGAGAGGTCGCAATGCATCTAACCATAATGCATTGCATCAGGATAAGAATGTGTTGCTTTAAGCCAGCGCTGTAAGCAAGTCGAATGCACCCAATGACCGGACTGGGGAAACAAACAAACACCGACTTAATACAGAAGACTAATGACAACAGCTAGAAACAGCTGATCACATGGGGATCCCACACGAGGTTAACAAGGGGGTGTGGCACATGGAAGGAGCGGACGATCGGGGTAGGATAGGGGTAATGTTGGGATAAGATCCTGTTCATTTTGTGTTTAAATGCTTAAAAAAAAAACCATTTAGGTGTAATTTTGGGGGGCCAGGAACCAATTAATTGGTTTTCCATTATTTCTTACGGAAAAAATTCGATCAGAACTCGAACTTTTTAGGATTTGATCTGGAGTCCAGAACGGATTAAGTTTGAGAACCGAGGTACCACTGTAAATAGAACCCACTGCAATGTAAACAAAAGATGGTATCTCTCCAAAATCGGTTTCAGCCAGCTGGTGAAAAAGCATTTGATGGGGGGGCAGAGCCTGTCACGACCTCTGAACATGCCCAGTTCTGAGATCACCACAGGACGGCCAGCTCCACAAAGAGCAGAGGATGTGGGCAAGCCTGAGGAAAGACCCTTGATCTCACATGCTGACACACAGGATTAGTGATCAGGATAGAGGGCCGACTAAAATGTAAAGTTAGAATAATTTATCTGTTCATTCAAGTGGTAAAAAATCTAAATATTGGTTCTGGCTTTATGGATGCAAGATGAGAAACAAAAATGGGATGTGAACATAAAACCTTTTTTACTCTTTTAATATAACCATTTGGTCCAAATACATAAAATGAGCAATATGTACAGCAACAGGTTAGCTTTCCTTTGTTTCAGTCTGGTTTTAATTACAACGCTTGTAAACACTTTACAAAGCACCTAGCAAAAATACTTCTACGGGTAAAATTGTACAAGATGCAAGGGAAAAAAAACGAACAAAAAATCAATAAATGTACATCAGCATGTTGTAATGGAACCAGTGGATACCCCCACAAACTGTGAGGAGTGGGCCGATCCCATAATCTGGGCAGTGGACTCCCCCACAAACTGAGAGGAGTGGGCCGATCCCATAATCTGGGCAGTGGACTCCCCCACAAACTAACAGGAGTGTGCCGATCCCCTGAGACCCAGGAAGAGGGTCAGTCTTCCGCTGAGCACAGGGTGAGCTCAACAAATGATCAACATCACTGTAAAAAGAATGAACCCCATTCTCACTCATCTGTTACAGCCTCCTCACCATCAAAACCGAAAAGAAAATATATAAATACACAAAAAAAATTATTAAAAAATCCCAAAATAAAAGCACGCTGATGGCGAGTGAGTAGAAATCACAACGACATTTAGGACGGGGGGAACCGTACTCGAAAGTGACGCCTGCTGGCTGCGTGACCACGACACACCCCCCTCGTCTGTTGGAAAAGTGACCTTTAACCTGAGGGGGGTCAAAAAAGATCAGAGTGCGACAGGCCAGCTGCTGAAGTCCATGACACACTGGTAAATGTCTGCCTGCCCGTTTTGGGTGACAGTTTGGCTACTACAGCCCTTTTCAGTGGACTGCTACAGATATGAGAACCAATGAAAGTGTCCACAGGGCCCCCAGAGGGCCCCGGCCATCCAATCAGAGTGCATCCTGTTCCTCAGTCAGAGCTGTGTTCCTTCAATCGGCAGTGTTGAGGTAAAAAAATCTTCAGTCAGTTCCTCTACATCTGCAACCCCGCCCCCCCCCCCCCCATTCCGGACCCTAGTTCATCTTGGGGTAAATCTTTTCGTAAAAGTAGTTCTGGGCCAGGATGTACAGGTCTCCGTCCTTCTCCCTGACGGCGTGGGCACGGACAAACTGGAACTGCTCCAGGGCAAACTCATAGAACTCGCTCTCCATCTTCCAGATGACCGACTGCTGGAGCTTAGCGATGGACTCCTTGGTAGGAGGCTTCTTCTCGCTTGTCTTCCTCAGGTGAGACTTCTTCCCTGGAAATGGACACCGTCATGCGGTTAAGGCCAGCTGCCTGGAGCGTAGACCTACACGATCACGGCGGTTTAGGTCCAGCGGAAGTGAATTTGTAATGAAGTGAGGGGCGGTACGACCTGGTTACCTGTGCGGTAGAGCTCAGTGGCACCGCGGAAGTAGCGCGGCAAAGCTGCTTCCAAGATCATGATGAAGTCCTCGAGTTCCTCGGTCACGCCCACCAGCAGGTACTCGTTCACCAGGTTATATTTGGCCTGCTCCAGCGCCCAGCGGCTCCCCACGTTCCTGCCAGAAGCAGCAGAGTGGTCAGAGTGGTCAGCCAATTGTGACTCACTGGCGCCACCCGGTGGCAGGGAGTACACACTGCAGCACATAACTATTCCAATCCTTTCCAGTTTCATCCAAGAGATAATTAGGTTACATCTGCATAATTAGACAATAGCTGCTCTATCATGATATGGCAAAAGTAGCCGTAGAAGGGTCCTCCACCAGCATTCCGAATAGTGTCCACAGAAGAAAGGGATCTGCAGCCAGAGCTTCTCGGCAGCGCAGTCAGACCCGCCGGACGACACGCACTCATCGAAGGTCTGCAACGAGAGGAGTGACACTATTAGAGACCCATGAGCCAAGTCTAGACCGAGGTTCTCAGAACCGAAGTCATCGGCTGGCTTGCTAGTGTCCAGAAGAAGAAGAGGAAGAGGAAGAAGAGGAAGAAGAAGAAGAGGAAGAAGAAGAAGAGGAAGAAGAAGAAAACCCTTTATTGCTGTTGCAATATACCATGTCACTAGTCACAAGTACCAGCGAAAAGCAGGCCATCAACCCGACCATACATATACAAACATCACATTATAGGGGGTAGACGGGTCAGGAAGACAGGGGATATAGGAAAGAGAAAGAGGGGGTATAGGAAAGAGAATATAGGATATAGGAAAGAGAAAGAGGGGGAGAATAAAAAAACAGCCTCCAGACTGTACTCCAGTAGGGAGTATAATGTAGGAACTGGAAAAAAACACCCCAGCAACATAATCACATGATCACTACACCTCACAACATAAAAACTCGTGACTTGCAACAGGAAAGGGAAATGCGGATGTAGAGGTAGCCCAGCATAGACAAAACATCCGTCCGGTCCTGCAGCCTTTTAACCAGCGCTGGACACACAGACCCAGCTTGTTCACGCCGGGGGTATGAAGAGGCAGAGGCGTGGGATGGGGGAAGGGAGTCCGTCAGGTTGGGGGAGAGGAATGCAAGAGAGTCTCACTGCCTTGTTCTTCCGGGGGAGTTGTTGAATGCAGCAGCGGCCTTGGCCAAGGCCAGTGCTGATTAGCGGGGAGCCTCTAGCTATAATGGTGAACACACTTATTCCACAGATATCGCAGAATTTCGCTAACTAGTAGCGGCAGGTCAATGGAGGAGGAGCTTCACTGGGACGATTATTAAATCTGAACATGAGAAGGCTGGGAAACAAGGCATAAAACCCACCATAGGCAGGACTATGCACTGTCAATCACCAGCTCTACCAACTACCACTGGATTAAACCAAGACTGTGACAGGGCACATATACTCCGCCCATCTCCATTCTCCAATCACCACTGGCCACAGACATTGGGCTGCATTACCTTCTTATCTCCCTGCTTCCTCCTCCTCAGTCCTGGTCGATAGTCATCTCCAAAGCGCAGGAAGTAGTAGTAAGACACAAGGCGCTCGATGGGGTCTCGGATCACATTGATGTAGATGGGCTTTCGTTTCACGCCAAACCTGGAGTGGGAGGGGCCAGTTACCTGTCAATCATCTTTCAGCATATGGCACGTGACACCTTTGTGGAAGAACTGGACTGGAGGCCAGATCAGTACAGATGCAATGAAGGCCCCTGCCATGGTACCAAAGTAACGTAGATACCAACATCAACACTAAGAAATCAGTATGCGGTCATATATTCACGTTAAAAATCTCAAGGAAAGGAAATGCAGATCTGTCACCAAGCAAAATAAAACTGCAAATCAATGGATTGACCATTGTGGTTTTTATCAAAGGAAAATTTCCCATACATAATGTTCATACTGATGCAAAGCTCTTTTCAACCACAAGGGGGCACCTACCACCCAATTTCAAATCTTACCCGGTTAAGAGGCAGGTCCACTACTCTGATGTGCTGCTCTGAATACCAACACGTTCTCATTGTCCACAATAGCAGTGGAACATTAATGAGCCACATTTTTCGTAACTGACGATTATTTCTAAATTAGCTGCAGGAATGCAGCCCCCGATGTGGTAGAACAGCCTCCCAGTCCGCTGTTGTATTGCTCTATTCTCAGTGGTTTCCAAACACCCACTGAGCCACGACCTCCCTTAAAACTCCTCTGGTTCCCTAGTAGCTTATTTACCCTGCACACAGCTCTGGGGTGGTCTCTGACTCTTACACAAGGCCTTGTGGGGGGGGGGGGGGGGAGTGCTTACCAATAAGGCCAAGGAAAAACATTTTTACACAGTACAGCACACCTACAACAAAACAAAGGATGCATATTTACACATAAAGACAAAATTTATAGAAAAA
>JABFEA020000046.1:2769080-2801891 GCA_019775915.2 Cyphomyrus plagiostoma
CCCCCCCCCCCCCCCCCCCCCCCCCCCCCCCCCCCCCCCCCCCCCCCCCCCCCCCCGGCCCCAAAGGGTGGGCCCCCTGGTCCCGATCACAACCCGTGTCCTCTGTCCGGATGGCTTGGTGAAGCGCCTCTGTGGCATTTCACACGTCTGAATGCCCTCCGAAGATCTCACATTACGACTTTGGCACGGCACTCAAATACGGGTGTGTGCGTGCGTAAGGATGACGTGCAGTTATTAAAAAAAAAAAAAAAAAAAAAAAAAAAAGGCTGGACCTTAGGCTCAGAAATGCACCTTGGGGATTTAAGCGTTTCCGGAGACTTCCAAATGGCACTCGAAGCATTCTGTGGGTCAGCACAGTCACCTTGTGGCTGGGGCTAACAAAATGTTCCGTGTTGAGGGAACCTGCAAGGCTTGCGTGTTGAGGGAACCTGCAATGCTTGCGTGTTGAGGGAACCTGCATCCCGTCATAGACTCCACACAAAACATCCAGGAGCAGTGTGGTCGTACGGAGCTAACCGTCTGCGTGACGAGGTTTGATCACAGCTGGCTGTTTAAGGCTCATCTGGACGCCCCTCCCCAAGAGGCCCATGGCAATGGCCCATTTATCAGTTTCATTTACTAGTTTCTCCCACTGTTAAAATGAAGCACGAATTGGCCAGTCAGCTAACAAGCAGTGCCGTGTCTGTGCTCCACTGTGCTAGTGAGCGTCAACAACCAAACGCGTTTTCAGTGGTTCCCCAATTCCCAGTAGTTTTGAAGATTATCTCCAGCACCCAGGAGGGTCTAGACCACCCTCAATGCATGCCTCCTTGGTTTACCCAATTTCTGCTCCCAATGCCAACTTGCATGTTCAACTGGATCACCTTACATAACCAGACCCCATTCGGGTCAGCAGCTGCTACTCAAGGAACCAACATTAATTTTGGAAACAAACCCAAGACTCTGTAGGCAAAAGAAACTCCCTTCAGCTGAGCCGAGACACGAGGCATTCGATGAAATCTACCGCAGTGTGTCCAGACCGCCAACTTGAGGTGGAGAATGAAATCCAGCCCCGAAGGCCACGCTGCAGGAGGCAGAACAAACTGCAAACTCACCAGAAGGTCTCTGGAGGAAGGAACCCAGGCCAGACTCACTGAAGCTATGAAATCAGAGATACCAGAAATGCCGATTCAGAGGGGTGCCTGAAGACCCAACAGGGGGGGCAGGACAGAGCAAAATGGGCACTTTCACTCTGCCCTGAGATTTATGAAAAAAGAAGAGGGTATCGGGTTAAAAATGGGAGCGGAAAATTGAATCATTCATGCCGATCCACTTTCTGTAGCTGAGAAGACCAGCCAAACCTAGAGAGCGCTGAATGCCCCTTTCAGGTTCTGTCCCCCCTCCCGGGCTCTGTCAGACATCTGACTGACACCTCTGGAAATTAGAACGAGGCAAACTGGAAAAGAAAAAAGAAACACACAAAAAAAGAGACAGCCTGACATATTCTGACAAAGATTTGCTGATCAGTAGAAGCTTCCGGAAGCATCAGTCTCTGAGGTGATGTTACTATGTGCCTGGCTCCCAGCATATAAAGCGGCTATATTAAGGAGGAGCGATCCTGTGTTCAGCTCTACAAATCGCTTAATCAGAGCCATATTTACACAGCCTCTCAGCAGCTGCTACAGGGAGGATGTGGACTGCATTTCACATCCACTGGCAGCAGCACAGTACAGAATCTGCCTTCAATGACAAACATTCAGAGATCTGTTATTAAAACTCTGCTCTGCTTTCAATAACCTCAAATATGGAAGACGGCAGGATTCGACGATGACCTGGCAAACTCCTTCGGAATGAGAACAAGCTCTCGCCTTTGCTTCGGTCGAATTACCCAGAGATAATCTCTGCCTCTGATTACACCCCCGAGATAAACAGCCGCGTTCCCCTTTTTGATTGATATGCAAAGAGAAATCCCTGTTAACGAGAGCAGATGTCCACCGTCATCCTGGAAGAGGAGCTGCGATTTCCGTCAGCTGCCGAGGCTAAGAGGCTGTCCTCCCGTCCACCCTAGGGCAGCAAAAAATGTCAGAGGGGACGGCGATGGGGGCCGAGGCAGATCCCTCCAAACCGGCCCAGTCTCTCATCGCTCTCGCGGCGCCAGGTCAGGCACCTCCGTGTCGCCAGTGGTGACACTGCGGTGCAGGAAACCCAACGTTGCAGTCTGAAGCGGCCCGAATCGATAAGCTCATGGGAACTCTGTCACCCGATTCCTGAAAACCTGGCCAGTTTTACACACACGGGGTGGACAGACTGCAACCTATTTCACGCTAAACTTCTGGACAGCCGGAACCCTGCGGGCGAAGAGTTCTTGTGGAAAAACTGGGTGGCTTAAGAAGGACCCAAAGGAATGGAGAGCTCAGACAGGAGGGTATATCAACACTAACACTCGTCACTGCACTTATGCCTACTACATCAAAAAGAGGTGAAAACAAGAAGCTTCCACTACATCTGAGGTCCACCAAAACCTAAACAACTCAACTGTTGTGTGTGCAGCGTGGCACTCGTCAGAAGGTCAGGTGCCGTCTGCCTCCAGGACATGTGCCCACAGCTATGAGGGCGGTTCACTGCACAGCCAATCACCGCCACACAGCCGTCTTTCACCTCCTGAACATTCAACTCTGAGAAGTTTTTTTCCAAGAGATGATAAAATGTCGGCCCGGTTCACGTGTTTGTATTAAAAGACGAACCTGTGGCCCAGTTGAGTTTTGCGCATTCAGAGACACACCTTTGTCCAGACGAGCTACCTTCAGGAAAACGCTGACCTATTTTTAGTTCAAAAACTTTACAACTTTCCCCACATGTTGCTGGTCAAATCACTGGCCAACAGAACAGATTCCCCAAGAAGAGAGTGTAGGATCCAGGAGAGCAGCTGCTTACCAGCAGTGGCGGGAACACGGACAACACGGCGATCCCAAGTCCTCACTCAGTCTCCGAAGGCATCTAATCGCCGTTCTTAACTAGTGCTTTTCATGCAGAACTAATTCGTAGCATCTGCCAATAATCAGGTCCCTACCTGAAGATATCCTCATTGCAAAAGAGAACTGCAGACTATTTTTTTATAACCATTTTAACAATTATATAACCAATGACAGAAGTGAGTGTTCACTGGGGGAACTGGGGAGCCAGACAGCAGAACAGGTCACACAGAGAGCTCTCAAAAGAGGAAAAAAAAAACGCAAGCCCATGGGAAATTCACGTGAACCGATCTCCCGTCGAATTTGGTCGAAAATGTAAGCAACGGGACTGTGAATGATAGCCTGACAGGAGCCTCAAGACTGGTGCCACCGTGTCTGTGTGCCCGTGACCCTGGGAGCACATGGTACGCGCCTGAAAAGCCGCACAAACAATCAATTTAGCACATGGAGGCTTGTACAGCAACTCGCCAGTCTTCTCTGGACGCAGCTCTTAGTGGAAAGGCGTAAGGATTACACCACTTAGTAGAAACCTGGGAAGAGAATGGAAAACACATGAAGAGACAGAGGGCGGTGGAACGCAGAAGAAGTGCATCCTAGCTAAATTTTCACATACAGAACCTGAAATGAAACCCCTAAAATTCTTAGCTGCTGTGTAAATATTTCACGTTCTAGACCTATTCCAAAAAAGAGCTTTCATGAAAACGTTCAGACTTCATTTACTTCGGCAGAAGGCTCTCCATTAGCAAGCGTGAAACAGGTTTTTATCTGCATACACAAAAAAAAACAGCACAATGAGGCCTCTCTGGCAGATTAAAGCTGTCAGACGAATTATGGCAGCACTGGCGGGCCGAAGGCATCCAGAGAGCCGAAGCAGTGACCTCCGGCGAGGGCTAAAGACATTCCAGTGACGAATTCCCTTTTGTTCCCGTGACAACACCGTGGTAACTGTGACCGTGGCTACCGACCTCCCAAGTTGTCTCCAAGATCTAACTCAACGGGAAGTCGGTCCTTCACACTGAAGCGGGGGCCGGCCATTTGTCTGCCAACTGGAACGTGCCCCCCCCAGCTGTTAGCACTACAGTTCTGCTCCGTGTCAGATTAGATTTGGACCTCCAACGTTCGCCTTTTACACCAAGGGCACTCTAATACTGTACTACAGATCTACTCAGTAATCAGATTAACATGTCTTTAAAGATTTATTACAAATATACCGATTTGGGGCCTTAGGATGATACAACAGACTGTTCCAAAGTGGGAAATATGCTACTAAAACATGCTACACTATGGTTTCCAAACCTTTGGGGATGCAAAACTTCCATAAAAACACATTTCGATGCCTGAACATGCTGAAATTGTTCTAACCCCAACCCTAGCCTCAGTTCCCTAACCCTAATTTAGCACCTTAAGGTGAAACAATGCGCTGTTGTAAAGTATGAAATATGCTAATAAAGCATGCTAAACTGTTGTTTCCCATCCTACGGAGGTGCAGAACTGTCAAACAAACACATGTTGATGCCTGACAACGCCATATTTTTTCTAACCCTAACCGTGCCCTGATCGTATTCTAGCACATTCAATATAGCTCCTTCCCTTACAGTGTCCACATCTCCCAGTTGGCCGGTGTTCCCCACTGCCACATCCCCTTGCTGCATTTGTCGATTGATATGCTGATATGTCGTTCTCTGGTCACATCCCTCACTCGCTCTCTCCACCTGAAACCAGTCTGAACTCCCAAAAATAAGAAGAGAATAGTGATACTTTATTAATCCCCATGCAGAAGTTCTCTTTTTGCTTTGCCCCATCCTGCTGCGTAGCTACCTTATGGCACCAGGGGGTTGCTCAAGGGCTCATGAGCAAATGACTATTCTGAGCAAATGAGCAAATGACTATTCTGCCAAGGCTGGGGTTCAAACCAACAACCTTCTGATCACAGGCACAGAGTCTTAGCCCACTGAGCCACACCACCGCCTAAAGGTAAAAGTCATGTCTCTGTTCTGCTATTCACACCTCGACTCATCCAGGATCACTGGGAAATCAGCAGTACAACAATGACTGTCCTGTGGACAGTGAAACAGGTTGAAGTTCTCACAGTTTATTGGAGCTTTCGTGACAGGTCAGTCCTGAGGTCATGAAGACAGATCAGCTCTGGAAACTGAAGCAATCACATGGACAAGGACGACTTCTTTTACCAAGAGCTCTGATGTCTGCTGGAAGCGGAAACCACAGACCGGTATCTATGGCAACAATGTGAAAACAGCCTTCGTTAAGAAGTGGCCGATTTTGCGGGTCATCAAGTCAACAAAACTGTGGGGCAGCCTGAAATACCGCCGAATCGACTGCATCAGCCGCCTAGAGCTGACACCCATTGCTTGTTTGTTATTCCTCTCAAAATCAGACACCTGAGAAACAGATTTACCATCAGCTCCCTCAAAAAACACCTAACCTTAGTTTAAAAAAATACTGTAGCAGTATAAACATAGAAATCTAAGGTCACGCCCCCCCCGACTAATTCATGATCAACTAAAAAAAAGAACACTGAGGAAAATGTAACATGCTAACAGTCTACCATAAGTCAAGAGGAAAGTTAGATTTAAAATTTTTAAACTGCAGTACAGGAGGGGAGTGGACTCATGCAATGGGAGAGAGAGGCAAATAACTGCTAAATTTGTCACTACTTTGAACTATTCCAAAGGAATTTTTAAATGGTCAAGACTTTTCCGTCCATTTGCAAGTGTAATGTGGAGTCATTAAGGGCCATTAAACCTTAGGCACGCTGTTAGCCACAGGGGAAAAACTGTTGTTTAAACACCTTCTGAAGGCTGCTCTCGGTCTCGCTCACCTCTTCCTCAGGGACGGCTTGGGGAGAGGAAGGAGGTCACGACCAAAGTCACTCCATACGCTACAGGGAGCCTAATGATCCAGAAAGCGGCAGAAAGCCCACTAACCACAGCGAAGGCATTTAACTGAGGAGGTGCGGAGCCAAGTCGACACTCAGCCGTGTTCCATTAATGCTGAAACACAAGGGTCCAGAAAAGGGGGGGGGGGGCATTTAATCACATCGGGCTAGTGGCAGGCAGTCACATAAATGCTAAAGGATGCCTTCCCCACCAGTCACTAAGCCTTCACAGCAGACCCTGAAGCAGCGAACGATCAGAGACAGCGCCACCAGCAGGGGGTGGTGGTATTACCCGCAGTGCATCACAGGAAGTGTTTTCACTCAACGTGATCAAAACCCCATGAACACTAAGTGGCAAGAAGGAACTAGAGATGCACCGACACCGATATTCGATTGGTATCAGCGCCAATCCAGACCTATTTGACGGATCGGGTATGAGCCAATGCGTGACCGATCCACGTCCTATACTTACTTATTTAGTTTCCGGCAATCAATCGCACGACAGCTATTTCCCATTTTACATGTGTTTTTTTTGCGGCATTCACAATCACAATCGCTGCGCCTCAGTCTTTTTTCCTACAGGGTGTGCGTACAGTGACTTCCGCCTGCTGTGACATCATGCGCATACCCTTCGCAGTACGAGGAGCCTAAGATAAGACGTGACGATCTAGGAGTATTTTACGCTTTTAACAGAAATCAGTAGCGCAGCGATTTGCAATCTATGTAAAATAAAGTTTTGAGGTGGGAATAGCGTTTAATGGACAATCCCATGTAACAAAGCGTATTCATGCCGTGAGACAAAACAAAGCAATGGATGATTTGGGAGTCGCTAACTTAATTGGACTGTTTTGCGAACTCGTTGCAGCTTGTGATACGAGAGGGGCTGCCATCGCAACAGAAGTGTAACTGCGCTGACGGCAACGGGAGAAAAACTTAAAAATGTAAGCATTCGCCACTTGTGTATGTTCACTTTAAAGATATTCATATCGAACTGCAAATGCCTCAAGAACGCTTAAAACAAATGAGGTGGAACAGTACGTATGTATGTATGTTTGTAGTAGCCTAATTAAACTTCTCATACATTTTTCCATCTGTATTTACTAGCTTAAAAAATAATATATATAGTATAACAAAGTAAAAAGAGCTCTTTTATCGGAATCTGTATCGGTATCGGCAGTTGTGTATCGGAACTAAAAAAACGTGGATCGCCCATCTCTAGAAGGAACCTCACAAAATGACATATTTAATATTACACAGCAATTTGGGTTTATCAACACATATAAAACTACCCATAATCCCTAATAACAGAGTAAACGCTTTAAAGCAGGGGTCACCAACCTTTTTGAAACAGAGCTATTTCACGGGTACTGAGCCATACGAAGGGCTACCAGTTTGAAACACCCTCCTAAACTAATCTAATAGTATAACAATGCATATTAAAAAAAAAAAAAAACATTTAAAGAATGTTTAAGATATTGTCATTTTCAAATCTATATAAATGAAAATGTGATTAAAGAATAGCGACAGGATAAAATGACATTTTAGACGCTGCTCACTGCTGAGTTGTGCTATTTTTCAAACAGGTCCGCGGGTAGCTCATGTGGGTGACCCCTGCTTTAAAGAATGAAGTGTTTGCATTAAAGCAGAAAACATTTAAAGCTCTTGGACCCCGTAACCAGCCATGGTCATTGCTGATTAAGGCTGGGCTGTATGTGATATTGGGGGATTCCTGTACTAAATTAGCCCCCTCCTGCACTCCACTTCAGTGCATCAGGCCCTGTACAGAGAAGCAAACGGGGGACTGCCCCACACCGTCCTCTCTGATTTATGTGGATGCTCCGGTCTCCTTGTCCCACGTTTTTCTTCCCTGGAGAGGCGGCTGCTTTACCACGGCGCATCCTTCACCTCACCCATCCACCTGACATCAATTTCCTCGTGTTTTGTGATGTTTAGAGGATATATAGAGCCAGGCTTGGTGCCACATAACGGTTCTGTGTCTGTCTGTCCATTTGTGTGTGTGTGTGTGTGTGTCTGTGTGCACATTCTGTCATGGCCCATAAACACAGACAAACGGTACTGGTCAAGTGAGATGACCCTTGCTGAGAGAAAGCCGGCCCGGAGCATCCAGAACTTTTTGAAGTACCAGGTCAATCTCCAATCACTTTCAAGCCCCCTCCAAATGGCATGTCCTCATCCCTGGGGGGGGGGGGATCCCCCTCTCCCACCACACCACACCTGCTGATACACAGCCAGGTGTGTCTGTTTTAAAGGGTATTTTCAGTGGTACAGAAACATCAAGGCAGACAACTTTGCAACAAATTCCCACAAGATCACCAAGCCAAACCAGGAACTATTGTGTTAATGAAATATCTGACTTTAAGCAACTTCAAGTTATATCTGATATAAGACGATGAAAAAAACCATTGATGTGTTTCAAGGTTCCATTTCCAATTATTATAAATACCAATATGAATTATCCACTCAAGGAAAGGTAATTAGGAACGTTTATCATAAAGAAATCGAAGTCTAATATTTAGTTTCTGAATGGTCTGTGCCAGCTCTTTTGAGAGATGATCAAATCCAATCTAGCTTGACATAAGAGACTCTTGCTATGACCTGATCGGTCAAAATTCTGCATCTCAGATCCTGAACCCAAAGTTAAATCAAAGTGGGCTCCCCCTCATCACTTGGAATCAAGCCTCTGTCTCACTTTAAAGAGGACAGATATGTAGCTTCCTAGATTGAGCTTCAAGGAACATGAAGCAGGATTCTAGATCTAGTCTAGATATAATCCTAGCCAACGATGTACCAGAACACTCAAGCATTTCACCAGGTACCTCAGGAAAGGTCCACATGGACTGCAGCGAGACCTAGACCCCCAGCAGTATCAATGACAGCAGGTCTGAGGCCCAGAAACACAGACGCCCTCCACCCCAGGTCTCAGACAGCGGCAGGGACTGCAGTACCCCAACCCACTACCATCCGCAGACTGACCAACAGTGAGCTACAGCAGCGGGGGGGTAGACCTCAGCTCTGCTACAAAATCCTTGTTTGTGTGCAGTCGGTGTCATGATATCACCATGGAGTAAGGGCAGGCGGGGGGGATAGGAGTCCTTCTGGAGTCTGGAGCAGGTGTCAGCTTGCCCCCCGCCCCCACCTGCCCTGTCCCGTTCACACATTCCTGCCGTTTTAGGCCCAATGGCTGTAACCTAACCCATCCTCAGGTCACCGCTGGGTTACTCTGGATGAGCTTTGGAGAATAAATTTACATCAATTAAAAGGGAGAGAATGAGCAAAGCTGCCCGCGGGACACATGGCTGGTGCATTCTGCGCAGGGAGGAAAACAAACAAAGCTCTTTTGTCTTTCTTGATCCGATGCTGAGAATGTAGCGCAGAACTTCAGCGAGGATAATACTGGCCCACATATGGGAGTCTCCGTGGGCTGAGAGCAGGAGGCGCTCACAAACAAACACGGCAGACCTAAAATCTCTCTGTCACGGCTAAACGCATAGCAGCGGCTGCCCCAGATTCCGCTCTCTTCCTGAAGATTTGGGTCGGTCTGCATTCATCACAGTGGCTGGACTCCCATATAAAACCCACAGTGGAATGACTACTGGTGGCGTTTGGTCATGCCACAGACATGTTCGATACTGACAATCACCTTTTGATGTCCTAATTTAAATTCAGTGCGACTCTGAAGGAGAGCCTGTCCCCTTGCCCTGTCACCTTCTTGTACAAATTTAAGTTAAAAGAGAGTAAACCTGCTTCAGACTAGAACTACATTGAGGCAGCATACTTGTTTACTTGGGCTGGGTTTTGGTTCACTTAACTGGATGAAATAGTTTAGGCCTCCAGCTAATTTGTTGATAGGCAACAATCTCCTCAGAGTTACACACACATTAATACAAGGTTAAGCGGGCGGGCCTGCATTTACAAAGGCCAAGTTATCTACAAAGATAATCAAGCTTTATGCTGAAGTATCATAATTAAATCAGAAACATAGCGGTACCCTGACACGTTTACAGATCAGCCATGTTCGTGCCTGCAGCTGCCGCGGCTAAGAGGACAGGCACCAAAACATGACATTCCTCAAGAAAATACTCAGAGTGGCGACTGGGACTGGACCTCTGAGTGAACGGAGAAGCAAGTTGGCTTGACAGTGACCCTGGAGGGGTTTCAACAAGCCAATAGTCTCCTTCGTTAGGTTTTTGTTCCAGATCATGCTGCAAGACACTACCGGCCATCACCAACTCCACACACAAAACAAACTGTTGCATTATACGAGAAGAATTTCACATGCTTATGCAATGGCAGTGTAGAGATACTCCCACACAAACACTGGTAAAAAGTCATTCCGGGAGCAGGGAAGTCAAGAGAGCACTGGAGGAGGAAGCAGTCTTCGTTAGAGACATGTTTTGAGGGTCACCCTCTGGCATGTCTTTGCACATCTTAGAGACTTATAACCTGTCCAGACACACCCTTTATTTTCATAGGGGTTAGTGTATGAGTGCATGTAGATCAATTTTAAGGTTTGAGAATTGGGGAAGAGGAAGGATAAAAATTCAGCTCAGGTGCTTCAACTGTTTGGAACCTCAGTGCCTTTGATGATGTCTGCCATCTTAAACTGTCTTCAGCAAAATCACTTCCCTTTAAATTTGCACGAATACAGAACCATAAAGACAAAACAGCATTTATTCCATTTGATGCCTCCGGAAAGAAGGCAAGTAACCCTCCTCAGACTAAACAGAAGCAGATCAAAGCCACAGAGTCCTGCCACGCTGAACAGCAGGCCAATTTAGCAGTGACGGAAGGACAGCTTGTAAATCCGAGGCGGGCAACACAGCCCGGAGAGCCAGGAATACTTAAGCCACGTGGATTTCACCACAGCTCATCATCCAGTCCCTCACAAGATGACTCCAGATTTCCCTGACAGGAGTCAGGATTATTGAGAACAGACAGATGGACGGACTGAAGGATGTTCGAATGGGCTCCGCCTGTCCAACAGTAGCCAGGGCCAAGGACGATGGAGACGGATTAGCGACAAAGCAGCCTTCAGAAGCGAAGAGAGTGCCGTAGGCTTGCCCCAACTGCCCTTCGGAAGGTGGCGCTGCAGTACCGGCTGGCGCCCGTGGTGGATGGGGTCAAGCCATCCTGTAGAGGGGAGGTACCTGCCAGCTAACTTAACATGCATGGCGAGATGGTTCCAGACAACTGACCACAACACAAGAACGAGCAACAAGCAAAGGACGGACTGTCTACTGTGGAAGGGACAAAGGGAAATCTGTTTAAATACTTAGCATTTATTTCAGACAGGAAGAATTTTTTGGCCTCTACTGCAAAGGTCCCCAAGACATAATGAGCCCCTGAGGTAACTGGAACCCTCGCCTCCCTCCCCCCAAAGTATTGGGGGAGGGACATAACGGGTGGCCTCACAGAGTATTGCCTGTCAGTGACGGCTGCTTGCAGTACTTCCTGTTCACACTAATGCCGGCGAATCATTAACTGGGCATGCAAGACAGAGGTGATGACTTGTCCTGTGGATGGGAGCTCTGGCCAACTATGGCGTTTACGAGGCCCAGCCACCCTTTTCTGGAACCCACTGACTGGGCATATTGTTGCAAACTCTGTTGCCTGATGCCTTCAGGGTCTGGAATCTGCTGTATCTAAGGCGGGGGGGCTCTGCACACTGAGGTCCACGTGCCCACAGCACAGAGCGAGTGGCTATGCAGTTTCAGCCGAAAGAAAGAAAAAAAAAAAAAAAAGCCACCATTGCTCATCTTGACAAGATAGTCATAAGATAGACACACGCATGCATATCTTTCTCCTCACTAAATAATGGTTGGATACGGCAACTGCCGGCGACAACGTAAAAGCCTGTCAAACCTGACTTCCCGGCATTTCCGAGGCAAACAGGGGATACGTAAGCAGTAATGGCATAAATTACAAAAACACGGTAGAGTTTGAATCCCTTTTGTAAAACAGTAAGTCTGCTGTCCTAACAGAATGGCTGCCTGGGCAGCAGGTGAGGAGGATACAGTACACTCAGACCCAGGGGTGACACTTTCCCCATCTTCCCCATCCGTCCTTAGAATGACCTGCTGCTACCTCCCCCTCTTTCGGCGGCTCTGAGGTGAGGCAATGCTCTCCCCCCACCTCCCCCAGCGCTTATCTCCGGAATCGGCGAGGAGGCAGATGGATCAATGCAGCCCTTCCAGGCCATATGTTCTTCAGCCTATTTGTTGATGCCCGCCAAGAGCTGGCTTGTTTCTCCATGGGGGCCCCTCCATCACACTCGCTGCTGCCGCCGGCTTGGGTTTCAGAGCGATCGGGTCGTGATAACAGCGGAGATTTGCTGATGGGGACAGCACAGAAGCGCCTCGTCCTGACTGAAACGACACCATTCTCCAAGGTGGAGTCCGCTTGTCAATTCCAGACAGCAATACGACACTCTGGAACTCCCATGGGTCTCGTTAGACCCAGTGGAGCAACGATACGACAACCGTTATCTTTAAAATCGAGCACAGCAATTAACACGAAACAAACAACAAAAAAAAAAAAAAAAGATCTACTGGGTTGTACACTTGCCACTTCTGCTGACACTCCCGGTGCGAGAAAGCAACCGTGACATTCAACTCGGAAAGCTTTGCAATATCTGAGTTTGATGGCTTGTCACAGGAATCAAAATATGCTCCCAAATCATTGTGTGTCCACTGAGAGGAACGAGGACCTGCCAGACAAGTGCTCACCACACTGTTTTGGCTGGAACATTTCACAACATCAACTATTTAAGGGTATATCGATATTTCCCACATTATCCACAAAATACACTGCGGGTCTGGCTCTGCTGTCGGGTTTACTGGGGGGGGTGCTGGATTTGGAAAGCTGCCTTTCACAAGAGGAAGCATTTTAGATTGTATTCTGGCCAACGGGCTAATTATGAGTTCATTTGGACTGATTAATTAACTCCAAAAGAGTAGCTATATGAGGGCAGGCAGATGGAGCAGCACCCCAATCCAGAGGATGGGAACATAACAGAGTTTGGGGTGGGGGGGCCTTTCTCCAAAAGCAGCATCATTTGCAAAGACAGATTGTTTAACTCCATATTCAGTCTTGCAAAACAGATTCAAACTCATGCAGTATTCATAGAATGATTAATTAAAATACCTTAGAATTCCAGAAACTCGTCATTAACCCTAAATTAAGTAAAACCAATTTCTGTTTCATGGTCAACGAAGCGTCTTCATAGAATGACAAGTAGGAGTTTAATTTCAGAACCAAATGAGCCTCAAAAATGGGTCATTTAATTTGAATTCTCCAATTTGGACATGGTCAACACTCTGAACATGGTAGTACTATGAGAGAAACCGAAGCTCGGAATTAAATATATCAAACGAGATCTAACAGCATGTCCTGCGAAAACGCTAACTAAGCAACATGGAAATACTTTACTAAAGACGATATCGATTCTAGCGTGACCTGCACATCACATGGTGCTACCCTGAAGTGCCACAAAGCAGCGTTTAAATATAGATGGATCTCACCTCTACCTCCCTCAGCGCTAACCTTTTCTTAATGTCCCAAACTTTAGTAAAAGCATTGAAAGTGAACGGTATAATAAAAAGTTATTTTTATTGCACAAAACTAAGTTTTGTTCCTCAGTTTTAATTTTCATTAGCAGCTCTAACCAGACACTCATTCCTTGGGTGGATGAGCGATTCCTACACGACACCTTGAGTTCTGTCCCATTTTTACTCAACGTACTACTGCCAAAACTTCACTTACTGGCTAGACACAGCGAGAGGTAAAATGTGTGCTAGAAGCAATCCCTGAATAACTCGATATTTTAATGCGTTTTCATAGGGACATTACGAAAGAACAAGCCAGGGTATTACTTGTAGTGAATAGTCATTCTCGTGGTTTTAAGTTTCATGTTATGGTTTTTAAAATGTCACATGCTATTTAACCAAGAGAAACGTACAATGTCCATATCAAAAATGTTGATCACATCTTTTAGTTCATTTTGTAAAACTTTAAAGTAATAACATTGCAACAAATGAACATGCTGCATCATTAAGATTAAATATTAATATTTTAATATTAAAGTAATGTACGGATTGGCTGCTCTGTACCTGATAGGGCTCCGCCTCCTCTCAGAGTCTGATTTAACCCCTACATAACTGTTCTTAGCTACCTGAAAATGAATCCCCTACTCCCAAGATCAATTCTGGATGATTTGGCAGATAAAGGTGTCACTGCAAACCACACTGAGCCTCGGGGGCAGGAAGAGATGAGGGACGATCAGATTCCTTACATCCCCCAAACCCCCAGCATTCCATGGTCCGAGGACTGGGAACGCTCTTTGGGGTGGCGGCAGAGAGGTGAAGGACTATAAAGCTACTGGTCATTGACAGGAAGCTCCCCATCCCATCACAGCTCGTCATCCTGGCAACAAAACAAGACAAAAACCATAGACTGCAGAATAATTACTTAAGGACTCTGCTTGCCCGGCATCAAGGACTGCTTGGTAAAATGAATGGCGGGGTGCAACGCGATAAAGGAAGGGCTTCGGCTGTTGGGAAGGGGTCCTGTCAAGAGGCCAATGCAAAATGTTCTTGTGAAGACGATTTTCTGAACACAACAGTAAATAGGTCGTTCTGGATGAGGGAATTCATTAAAAGTAAATCAAAAGCGAGCTATTCAGGAGCTCACATGGGATACAGAGTCCATGTCCGTTCTGCTACCAAAAGCAGTGATTGTGACAGTGAAGAGGGGGGTATGCCTACGCAGTGACAGTGAAGAGGGGGGTATGCCTACGCAGTGACAGTGAAGAGGGGGTATCCCTACACAGTCACAGTTCCCCTCCCCAGCTGCCTGCCCGCCCACCCACAGCATCGTCTGGCAGGCAGACTGCCTCTGTGGCCCGATCACAGCATTCATCAAAGATTTGTGCAATTCATGGAAAAGGTACCCCCACCCTCCCCAGGAAAGATTAATAGAGAAACAGTGTGGGAGGACAATGCAACTCTGTGACATAAATCACACGGGGAAGAAATATGTACGCTGCCTCAGCTAATCAATATGACGAATCAGTTGGTGCCAATCTTATTTCCAGCCAATTAAATTTGGGTGTGCGGCAGCGACCGAGGGGACAAGCGATGAAACACTTTATAAAATTCAACCACCCCCCACCCTCCCGCCGCAGAAGTCTTCCCCCTGAAGCAATCGCTTTATGGCACACACAGACATCTGTTAATGAAGGCAGCCCATTCTGTGACTCAGTTTGTGCCAGGTGAATGCAGACACAGCTTTTGCTAAATAAATGTTCCCCATTACAATATTACTCATCATTTGGGCGTCATTCAGTGAAAAGGAGAAGACGCCTGTAAAGAGGGAGACGTTGGGAACAGTTGGGTGTTAAACGGGGGAAAGTCAAATCGCGGTACCCTTCCCAAACACACAGGCATAGAACAGACAGTCCGAGCTGTGATGTCACATAAGGTCAGGGCTGCGATAGACATTTTTTTACACCAGCTGAATGCATTAAGTATAGTGACACTTTGTGAGGGATGGGGGGGGGGGGGCGGCAGCTCGGCTGCCTATGTTCAAGTGTTAAACTATCAACGGCAGTTTAAAAGAATGAGGGGGGGGGGGGCTTGCAGATTCAATGAAAGACAACAGTCTGTGTTGCAAGACCCACTGTGGCAAAAGCCCCTTCCCCTTGAGAAAGCAGCTCAGTGATCACAGGAAGAAGCCTGGCACCATAAGCCAGTGGGTCTCATTGACAAGACGACAGAGTTCTTGGGTTATAAGCAGCAACTCGTGCATGTCAGGAAGCGACAAAAGATTACCATGACGACGGTAATAACATTGTTCAGAGACACCAGAGTTCCATACAAGGAGATCAGAGGTATGACAGCCTCTATCCAGATGGTCAAAACTATTAATGTTTGGGTTAGCAACCAATGCATGTGCCCAGGCGCTCAGCTTCAGACACACACATCCATGTAAATCTCTGCAAAGGGGGAGGGGGGGCAGAGTCATTTAAGAGCTGAGCTGAGATCCTTCAGTGGTGCGACATGCCTCCAGGCGAATCGGAGAAGGCCGGCCAACCCCAGCAAGGGCAGCAGGCACGGCGTCGGCTTGAGCAGGGCCGCTCTGAAAGGGCAACGCCTGGGCCGCTCGCAGCTGGCATACCCAAGGTGAGCGATTGCCTGACTAAGCTGGGGATGATGGGACTCTCGGGGTGGAGATATTTCTCGAGTCACTGGGCATGAAAAACACAAGTGCGAGCTTTTTATAGACCCTATGCTAAATAAAAACCAAAATGCAGGATGTTAAATGCTGCACAAGTGAGAAAGCAGCAAGTTAACCAATTCAAACTAAAACTAGTCTTCTATCATTAACCTTTGATGCAAGTTCAATGCAAAGAAAATGCCTCTGGATGGAGATGAATAGAACAGTCATCTGTGAGTCCAGGATCAGGACTGCCCGGATCAGGACTGCCCTCGGCCACCTTTGGAGACACTCTCTAAAATCCCATCTCAGATAAGGAGATCTTTGGAGACCAGGCAACTGCTTGAGCACATTAGCAGATGGACAGACCCAAAATGGGAGCAGGGGTCCCCAGGATAACCAGCCAGTCACAATTTGCCGTTACTCAGCAGTGGCCATAATCAATTGTGTGCTCTTAGGCAACACTGAAAGCAGAATAATCCTATTAATCACGGGGGATTTGATGGGCATTGATCTGGGCACCCGGCACTGCTCTGACATTGCATTTATCTGTGGCGAACAGCTCAGTATGGAGGGCTTGCGAGAGGCTTCACTGGGAGCCGATAGCTGGTCAGGCAGCCACTCTCAAGATGAAAGCGATGTCAAGGATGACGACGACTACAAGACGGATGATGCTGTAACAGAGACATAACTAACAAAAAAAAAGAAAAAAAAAAAGAGGTCAAAACCACACCACCTTACTGCCCAAACAGTCAGAGGAGGCTGGCAGAATTATGAGGTACTTGCGCAACCTGCTCGCACAATGACAAATAAAAATCCTTGATTCTTGATCCTTGAAGAGGAGGAGGAAAGGAATAAATGTCAACCTTCAAAAAAAAAAATACATGGCACAAAATCAAAGATGGCATTACCGCGGCTCGAAGGGGCCAGCTTTGAACGCCTACACGGAATCTTCTCCTTCAATAAATGAACTGACTGCAGTTAAAATAGGTTGAGGACTCGGAAGGCTTCAGCATGGACTTGGGGTCTCTGCTACATGCAGTCGATATACCAGAAAGGTGAAAACCTTTCAGCAACACAAACCCAGAACCTGTGACAAGCAGTTTGGAGCCCAACTAAGGAGACCATGGGGTGGCACTTTGAGGTCAGCACTCAGTCTTACACCCTCTGGTCCTATAGCCAGTTCCAAAGGCCCATCTCAGGCCTACCATGCTCCACACTTGCCCTACTCACCCCCCCCTTCAAGACACCCGTCAGTCCCATTTCTCATCTGGGACAAAAGGAATATCGATTCCAGGCTTTGACGATGCATTTATCGTCGCTAAAGAGCGACGGTCATCTTGACAGAGGCGGGGGTTTAGCGCTGGGCTCGGCTCCCACATCATTAAAATTAACACTGGGGGGCGAGGGGGCTTTAAAGACTGTAAAATGGTCAGGCTGGAAGGGTATTGATGGCCACCCCAGCTGAGAGAGCAGTAACACGGTACGCAGAGATGCACCGGGGGAATCGCAGCCAAGCATGCAGCCTGCAGAATGGACAGAACCCATTAAACAAGCATTAGGATGAGGCACATTTACTTGTTCTCGTTTACCCAGAATCTGTAGATACCCCCCTCCCCCACCCATTAACTGAAGCTGGCAGCTTTGGAGAGACTGGGAAGAGCTTCCTAGATGTTATAAGCCATCCTAATGTTGGAGGCCACCAGCAACCTTAAATAAGCCAAGGCTGTTAGCGATAATTCATTTCACTAAAAGCTCCAGGCAAAAAGTCATTTGGTCAGACTCCCAACCAAAACATGGTCTGGTTCAATGGGGTGGGGAATCTGCAGCAGCCTAAAACAATGTCAGCGTTACAACAACATAGTGGGGAGGGTTACCATTCTGCATGAATGAATAAATAAACAAATAAAATAAATAAAACGCAACACCAAGCTAGAGTTACTCAGGAACCTGTCCAGAATCCCAATTCATTCCCTCGAATTGTAAAACTCGACTGCATTTCTGAGATAATCTCCTGAATGCATCTCATAATACCAAGCAAAATAACCAAGGACGTCCAACCCAAAATGATCAAAACACATACCAATGGCCTAAAAGGTGAGGTGAGGGGCAGTGTGAGAGGTGGGGGGAGGAAGGATGGAAGAGTCAAATTGGGAGCACATACCTCATTTCAGAAGAGCTTTTGAGAATGGTGGGGTTCCTCTACTCCCCCACGCAGCAGTGATAACAGGCATGGCTGAGGAGCAGGACTGGCGTCTGCGTCATTCCAGGCCACAACCGTAACCCGCAGAAAAGTGCCGCATTGAACACGCTTGAAGAAACAGCCACTTCACCGAGGCTCCCCCCATTTCTAATGTCAGCAGATGGGTGCGTTATAAAGACTGAATGATGCAGAGTCACCAGTAATAAAGACAAATTCAGCTTGTTTTACGACCAGGTCCGGAGTTTCTTTTCCATTTGGGTTATTAGACACGATTTGCTTTCTGGAAATATACGACCGACAAAATAAGACCTGCTTTAAGTGCACTTAGCCCCTAGAATGGGGGGGGGTTTATCTAGTGTGAGTGACGTGCAAAGCTCCTGATGACGAGTGTCTTGGTACCCCCCCGGGTTGGTTTTTAGCTTTCCCCAGCAGGCATGCCTTCAGTGGAATCTGGAGAAAAAAATATAGGGGGAGAGACGATGTTCTCCAAATCCATCTCCAGGGCGAGTTGTACCTATAATGCACTGTGCCAGGGGCCATGAAGAAGGTACCAGTTTGTGACGTTCAACAAAAATGGCATTGCACAATGTAGTTTATTGACCAGGGTCATATTATGGGAGTCATATGGCACAACATTATCGATAAAAGATCCTGACACCCACCCAAAAAAATAAAATATAAACCAACCTCAACCTGTTTTTAACAGTAAGAAAAAAAAGAATTACATCCACCAGATAAGGTATGGCATGTTGCATACAACATCTGTCATGTGACAGAGCGACCACGGCTGTACAATTTCAGTTGGTCTGGCACAGGACCTGAAATGCCGTCTAAATCCTTAAAACACAGCGGCGGTTATTTTCAGAAATGGCCGACCGCTGAAGACATTCTCATGAGTGACGCCATTAACTGGTGAGCAGGCAGAAACCAGAACGGTGTGATCAGGGGAAAAAAAAAAAGAAAAAAAAAAAAGAGCTTAAACATGCAGGAGAAGCAGCAACATGGGAGACACAGCCAAAGGGGCTGGGGCTGTTTCCTGGGCCGAGGAACAGTCACAGCTTCGGAGCACCATGTTCAAGGTGACCAGGAACACTTGTGAACAGAAGACCCCGTGACTGCGGTAGGTGACCAAGATCATGTTAACTACAACCTCCAGCTTTCATTTGTCATGAGTAACACCCCAGCCCCCCGACATAAAGCATTTAAACCGGTGGGCTCTTCCAACACTCATTAATGTAGGGAGAACGGCCTCCATTTGCATATCTATTAACGAGCAATCAAAAACGTTTCTCAATGAAAGGCACAAGGACTGGGGCACCTCTGACCATGTTCTGTGTTCACTACCCTTCCAGGGCTTGTAGAAAAACGTGGCCTCTTGCTTCCCGTTGACTCTTTACACTCCCGACCTGACATCACACACCAGTACCTGCTGCCGACGTGGAGATGAGCATCACGCCGGCCCACTCACATGGGCAGTGAAGACAGGAGCAGGCGCCCAGCCTGTCAGACAGGGATGCCGGTGTGGTGACAGCCATGCTCAGGAGCCGGCACCCCCAGGGCTGCACCGGAGTGTGTGTGTGTCTCCCCCCAACACAACTGTATGGGAAATCAACCCAAATCTGGATAGAAATTAATGGCATGGATCTTGGAAGATAGAGCCAGGACTCCACTTAATCCAGTTCAATTAAGGAGACCCAGGCAGCAGTCAGCTGCATCGCAGACCTGGTAGCATAAGCTCTGAGAAGCTCTGACAGACCAATCTAAAAACTCAGCAAAACAAAAGATGCATTTCCTCGTAGCAGAACTACATTCACATTGGGTTTGTTTTAGCAGGCTTGTCCAGTGCGAGGTACAAGTGAGACAGATAATTCTTCACAAGTGTACGACTGTCAAGGAGCCAAGGAGCATCATGCAAGAGATCACACCCAACCGGCTAATGTAAAAGCGGCATCAAGGCCGCAAGCTTATGAACGCTTTCGCTTCAGAAACCCCCGCGCAGTCCTGCTGCGACAGCACGCCACCGAGAGGACTTACCCTTAGCAATTTAGGAACTTTCCAGATTTACACCCCATAAGCGTTTCCAAAGAGGGCGTCAAATAGAAACACTCACAATTACTTATGCATCACACCGAAATGAGGAACTCTTGTGAATTCTGGTTTAGGAAGCAGGTGTTATGCTTTCACACCACAGAAAGGTATGTTACATAATCCACACACAGGAGGATGTCTTTAATAAAGGAAACTGGGGAAGCAGAGCAAGGCGACAGCGACAAAGGAATTCCGGGGGAAAGTTAGTCTGGAGATGACAGGGTCTCCCGCAGGAAGTAAAGGACGGCTTTTAAAGCAGCAGAGCCGCTCGTTGGGAGGGGATCATAGCCGAGTCGCACAGCTCGAGCAGAAAGGCACTCAGATCCGCCACGCAGCATCACCAGGGAGCCGGGCACCGGCGAGAACGTCCTCCCTGCTGGCATCTGTACCGCTGCCTCCATGACACGCGCGGTCTGGCACGACCCAGGAGCCCTGGCACTCACGGCTGCTGGTCACAGCCACCCGCCCACTCACCCTCCCTCCCTCCAGACAGGGAGAAGGCGGGGGCATCTCGACAGGGAAGCATCCCCCCCTCCTCAAAATCCCATTCAGCTTCTCGCTTCCGTTCAGCTCCATGTCCGTCTGCCCGCTGTTTCCCGGTACGATGCCCAAACGCAAACATGGCACACGAATGCCAGGCTTTCTTCCGATGGCACATTCAGTGCCGCCGTACCTAAAATGATGAAGGACTCTGCTGTGTGTGAATGGTGGGGGGGGGGGGGGTACCATCCATCTCGGTTACTTTTAAATGCATTTGTGGTATAAATTCTGGTCAAAGCTTGAAACGTGCACATTCACCTTTATAGGATTTTTTACATGTACTGCGTTTATTCTAGGATATCATTACCTACTGAGCACCATCAGCGAGGTCATAAAGACAATGAAGAATTCTTAATGTGAAAATATTTACTTAGATACTGTATTTCAATGAGTGGAGTCACATTGTGACTTAAAATATCCACAATGCGCGGAGGATCCCTTCGATTGTGGGGGTCACGCTGGCCTCCAGGACCTCACAAAGAGCAATCAGAACCTTGTTAGGCGGGACAGAGAGGGCAGAAAAATCCTTAATTATCATCACAGTGCCGACATTGTAACTGAAGTGTATAGTGAATCGGAGGCAGAGGCAAGTCGAGCAAAACGAGCTCAAAAATCCAGCCTGATCCACAGACACCCAGAAAAACTGGACATGGCTGGTCATTCAGCAATTACTACTAAAGTAGCTAAATCAAACTTGCACTCAGAAAAGCATCCTCCAGGTAGACTTCATTTCTGACCGCAACCGCAAACCATTTATGAAAATTGAAGCACGTTGTTCACAGGCCATGCGAGAAGTTAGGGATGAAGGTCACGGAGGGAAGAAGGGACGAGAAAAATTAAGCCAAGGTTGGCCAACGTGGCAACGGCAAGTGGGGACTCAGTAGACCACGACCCTAACCCTCACCCTTTAAGACAAACTCAATCTGTTAAAGTCTCCAAGGGGTACAATTAAGTAATTTTCATAATAAGAAATAATTCATTCTTTAAAAGCCCTATTTCACAGCATGACCAGAAAGTTGTAAGAGAAACGCTATAAGGAGCCAATAGATAAATCACTAGTTGGCAGAATTGAACAAGCATTGCTGCTGGACAAATGAAATGTCTGAACAGGCTATTCTGTCTAGAAAGGAAGGATAAGGGAGATTCATTCAGGTGAGCTGAACAAGACAGTTTTATTTCTAATAAGTCTTAGCCTAAATCCAAAGGTGACTCATTAGAATAAATTCTGCCACCAGCAGGCAAATGGTCCCAGTAGCGCTATTCTCCTCAATTCAGACTAACACGAGAGATAAGGCCGTCAAACACTGGCACGCTCCCCCATGGGTTCAGGGTGTTGCTCAAACTCCTTCCCTTTGGGTTCGGGGTGCCACTCAAACTGGGTCTCTTTGGGTTCGACCCCGCTCAGATTTGGTGCTCATCCACCGGATTTCTGACATCGGAGCTGCAGTACGATCCCAGTGTCAATTCGGACCCAAAAGGGTACTTTGGTCGATGGCACTGGTGACATTTGGAGTAGCTATTGAGAGTAAAACGATTCCACAGGACATGGACTCCAAACGAGCAGGTATCATTTCCCATCTTCGACAGGGAATCTTTCACGGCAAAATCAGTGTAAATATGACGGACTGTCGCAGCTCTGAAACCCTGCCAGCCACAGGTAGGAGATCCGATTCCCGACGGAGATCTGCCACCGGCCAGCTGGCGACGGAGAGGTTTACCGTCCCCGCACATGGACCCGCTGTCACCCATGCGCTGACCGACGGAGCCGCGCCGCCATGCAGCCGCCGGCCCTCAGCAGACACCGGATCGGGGGGAGGAGGGGGCGGGCGGACTGGCTGGCTTGTTGCTAAGCCGAATCCAATCCTCGCAGGAGCCAACGGGGATGGCCAGGAGCACCCCCCGCCGCCTCTACTGGGACCGGGGGGGCGATAGACGGCGCCTCGGGTGCAATCTTACCTAGCTTCCCACGGGACTCCTCCAGCTTCTGAATCTGGTTTTCCAGGAAGAGGGTTGCCACGGCGAAGGCGAGCAACGCCAAGAGCTGAAACTTGGGCGGCATCATAATCCGTAAAAGCCCCATCAAACTATCGGATCGCGGCGAGTCATACCGTGGCCGATCAAATTGTGTATATATATATAAAAACAAACCGAACCCGGCAGGACGGCAGCCGTACGGTGGAGCCGGGACGCTGGGGGTGCCCCGGTCCGGCAGGTCTCCCCTCGGGCTGCAGCAGCCAGCCGCTCTTATTATCACTGTTACTGAAATTATTTTATTCACACTGTGCTTCCTTCAGGCACGTCAGGGTTCTACGCCACAGAGACCACGCTCACACCCCTCCTTGTTCCTCCGTGCGAAGGTACCGATTTAGCCCCGGTCTGCTTCTGTCGAACCCGGTGCGATTCGATTCGGTTCGGTTCCGATGCACACTTTCCCTGGTGAATAGGCGACCGCGACGAGAGTGCGCCGTACGCGTGTCCTCCCACCAGCGCAAGGGGTACAACCATTGGCCAGCTCAGCTCCCCGCAGGCGCACTACGCCGCGGCTGCTAGTCAGCTTTAAAGGAGCTGCAAAAAAAAAAGGCAGGTGGCGATTGGACGCTTCGGATGCCGTATTTCCGGCTACCGCTGCTCATCTGAGGAGGGCTGGAGGAGTGCCTGAGCAAAAACACGCACATAGCAACGATTTCCGTAGAGAACCGTTACATGTGTAATGCGTCAAGGTATTTAAAACTAATGGTGGGCATATGTAACTTTGGATTAGTTAAGGTCATTATAGGTAAATGTTGTGGCTCAAGTTTGATCGTTAAATCCAGACCAAAATTTGAAAAACTAATAGGCACGTAGGAGCGCCACTTTCTTTTGTAAGGGTCCTATGCCCCATCCCCCGGGAAAAAAAATACATTCCAAGATGGCGGGGGAGGTGTACCTTTTTTGGTTCTTGTCGATATTGCAAGCGGTAAATATATTATAAAATTGATTACATTTTAATAAAATTATGAAAGGTTTATTCAACAGATAAATGTCTAATATCGTTAGTATAGACAGACATAATTTAGGCGTTGTTGATGCTCGATGTATGAGATGCTTTTCAGTCGGAAGTGAAGCCGGCTGCTATGACGTGGCTTTTAATTGAAAAGTTTATGTTTAAGCCAGAACAAAACAACTTTGTGTGAATGATCCGTGCAACAGCAGTATTTCGCCGTAAAATGTTTCACTAGCCTGATTAATCTGTGCTAGACTTGCGAATATATATTGTTTATAAATAGGACGTTGTACGTATTATGTAACTTAATATTAATAGAAATTAAAATGTCTTTCAGTCTGCGTTTAAACAGCTGTTCTTAATGTGCGAAAAGTTTTTACATTATCAAAAACATTTTTCATTAAATTGGCATGAAATTAATTTCATTAACCATGTCCTTTGTTGCGAAAATATCTTCTCTGAATCCGCTAGAGTAACCTAGTGACGACACATTTGTCGATATAGTCGGCACCAGTTTGTTTGTGTTTTCTCACCTGCCCAGGCCCACTGGGTTCTCCATTAGTCTATTTTTAATCAGCGGTGCTGAAGACCACCCGGCGTTTTGGTGGGTGTCGTGTGTGGCGTTCCGCCAGCTGAGAATCCAGCATAACTATTTACTTCAGGTGTCACATTTGCTTAGTGTTCACAGTAAATGATTTTGAAGGTTTCCTAGTATTCCCGTACCTCAGTATTAAAGTGCCTATTTATCAAAAAAAAGAAACGTGCATTGAGTGCAGCGTAATGAACATGTAAAAGATTTTGTTTTTTTTTCCAAACCTACTTATTTTGTTTTTTGCAAGATCACTAAAATGATACTGTATAATTGTATAATAAGCCTCACCAGGCAGGGATGTAGTGGGACACATCCATTTCAATCTTGGTGCTTTTGGGTCCATCTAAATGCCAAGTGCCAAAACGAAAGTGAAAATTGTTTATGGCAGCCAGGAAGCTGAAACAGGAACTTAACTGCAGTAATTCTATCACTTTTTAAATTTCTTTTTCAAGGTTTTCATAAATACTCGATTTGTAAGGGGAAGCGCAGAAATTTCCATAATTCATTAATTTCAGCAGCATGGGGCACGGCGTGGGAGAGAGCCGAGAGCAGGCACACTGGTTGTAGCCTTGCCTATGCATTCTGGCTCCTGCCTGTCAGCTGGTGCCCCAAGCAGAGATCCTAATAAAGAGAGGTGATGTCACAGCTGGAGGCACCCAGGGTGCCCCTCACATCAAGCACCAGTTTAACGACATCGTTTGTTTTGACAGAATGAGACCGACAGTGACCAGGGGGGGTAGGTCTTTTTCGCAGGGGGAGTGTACTTGGTGTCTTATTTCATTTACTGCTCCCTGCTCAGATATCGTCCTATGGCGCCGAGCTGTCCTCTGAGGCCTGCAGAGAACTGGGCTTCTCCAGCAACCTTCTGTGCAGCTCCTGTGATCTGCTGGGCCAGTTTGGCCTGACCCAGCTCGACCCGTTCTGCAGGCAGTGCTGTCAAGAGGAAGCCCAGGTCGAGGCCAGGAAGGTGAGCCTCCATGCCTCTGCCCTCCATGTTTAATATGCATTGGGGACATAGGGAGCTCTGCTCTTTGTTTGGTTTCACATATGGTATTTCTGCCTGGGATAAAGTGCTTATAAACTTATGAGAGCAGGTTTCCTCCTGTACTGTCAGCCTCACGGCCTACTGGTCTTTATCCAGCCAGTTCTGCACCTTTCTTATGCTGTGCTACAATACCCTCAGGCCAGTCTGTCGCATGCAGTTTAAGGTAATAACAGGCCAGAACATTTCCATTGATTTTTAATCACGTTTCCAGTCTGCAGTGATGCGGCAGGAATTATATGTTGTCTTCTGTCTTATGCTCTGTGGTGTCAGTTCTGCCATCGTTGACTATAGGTTCTGGATATGAATATCCTAAAGCCAGATATTCCTTGGGTCTGCTCAGGCTGTCTGTCTGTTCTTTCACTAAACCTGGTAGAGTGGTACGTGTGGCCCAGCAAAAACAGGATGCATAGATTATCTGTTGGATTTTTTAGGGATTGCTGTGCCCTTGATCATATTTTCCCAGTCAGCCAATAACCAGTAAGAGCAAACCTTATGGGCCTTTTATGTAGTCCAAGGGAGTTAATGGAAATGGAGCATTGAAGCATTTTTGGCATCCAGGTAAAGAGGCAGACAGGAAATCGTTGACTGCCTCACACGTGCATGCTGGCGTCGCTGTCCACCCTTGCCTGAACGCACGTGCTGCTTTTTCACGCATGGCTGTTGTGCATCATCGTGTGCCTTATGGGCTTGCCAATTGTGGAGCCTGTATCTCTAGAGGCACTCCCCCTCTTGGCTCTCATCCTAAGCTCCGCCCCCTCAATGTCGCTCTGTCGGTGTAAAACAGAGGGATGAGTGGGCGGTCAGGCCAGCTGGGCATGAAATTGAGGCTGAGCCTCTCAGTACCTGAAGCGGCACCTCTGAGAACGGTACAGCCGCCGTCCTCCTCCCCAAGTACGCCATGATTCGCTCGCCTGGGGGGCCACAGCAGGCGGCTATGGAAATGATCCCAACCCCCAACTAGAGAAGGCATCCATCTCCTAGACTGGTCTCTGCATATTGCCCAGCCCTGTTTCACTCCATTTCCATTGACTCCCTTGCACTACATAAAAGGCTCATTTGCTCATTTACAGAACCAGTCCATTTGCCTGTGTGAATTGGGTCCACGGTCCTCATGGGCCACATAAAAATGCCCATGGTAAGGGGAGGAATAAGGTGTTACAGTGCCCCCTCCTGTTGGAGCAGACAATAGCAGGCATCAGTACGGTAACGTATTGCTGTCATCATCTGTGTCCCGGTGTTGTGATGTCAGTGGATAGGGACGCCATTGGTCACCCCTACACTATAGCTGTCTAATAAGGAAGCTAAACCATCCCAGCATTTTGGAGAGGTGGTATGGGAATCGTAACAGAGCTGGTGTCATGTCGGGGACCCCAGAGTGGGACAGCGATAAAGGTTGGGCAAACCAGAAGAGAGTCTCATGTCGACATGGTCACTGCGCTCTCAGGCTGTATTTGGGAGGCATTTACAAATTTACACGTGCCATTATGGAATCGTGCCGTGACGTATAAGATCTCAATGAATGTCCATGATTGAGGAATGTAGTGGAGTGAATTTAGCGACTGACCATTTGTTTGTGTGCTGTTGGAAAGGCCGTGCATGTGGCCCGCCGTGCATGTGTTAGAGACCAAGCATACGCCCAAATTTGTCCCTCTGTCTCTCTCAGCATTACCCTGGTGCTATCCTGGAGGTGTGTGGATGAAAACTCGGAAGGTTCCCCCAAGTCCAAGGTAAGTGATGCCATCAGGAGCTGAACGGCAGCTGGTGCAGCCGTGCGCTCTCAAGGCCTGCGATGGACTCACATCCTTTCCGGTGTGTTCTGTGCCCTGTGTCATGGTAGAATTCCTGTTCAGACATGATGGTCTGGAGGACATGATGGTCTGCCACACCTGAGACAGAGATCATGCTGTCAATGGGAGGGACAGGTCCCCATTATTCCTAGGATGCGTGACAGCATCTAGGGCAGAGGTTAACGCTCAAGCAATCCTAGGCTATATCCCAGGGCCCAGGCAAATATCAGGGCCCCACCCCACCTCGGTGAAAAGGGTCTGTGCTGGAGTTATCCTAGTGCCCCCAGTTAGGGAAATCCGACCCTTAAGAAAATAACATTCATAATGAACCATAGGAGAACACCTGATTATCTGCTGTCACAAAAATATTTTGTCAGAAGTTTAAGACCTTTTAGTCGGGTGCGAATGTCACCCAGTCGTCACCATGGCGACACTAATGGCACCCAGAATGGCAGAACTTACCCTCCTACGTCGACATGTCCTTCTTAGTTATTTACCCATCATCTGCGGAAATGTCACCAGAAGGCTGCATTCTGACTGCCTGCCTGAAGGCCTTTTGGCAATGCCCCCCCGCCGCAGATCACCCTCTGATCATCTACTTCCCAGACCTGAGCTGAGTGTGAAGCTGTGTGAATCTAAAACTGTTGCGGGAGCAGCACCGTGGTAAAATCCATGTCGTCGAGTAATCATGGTATTGTGGTGCGTGACTGTATGTGAGCGTCTCAGTCACCTGCCGCCCCGTCTGTGTGGATGTGCCCCCCCCTGCACCCCCTCCCCCAGTAGAGGCCCATGTACGTCCTCCCAGGTCTCTGTCATGTGCTGCATTTGTTGTGACTATTGTCCTTTTTTCAGCTTTTGTCAGGAGCGACAAGCCAAAGATGTTCAAGGGTCTTCAGATCAAGGTAAAGACCGGAATCTTCTGTCTGGCAGCCAGTTGCTGCACCTTGTGATGGGTGTATCTGTCTGAAAATGGGCCAAATCATTAACCCTGGGGGAGAAGCACCGACTTCAGCTGCCCCACTGCCCACACGCGGATCCCAGTTTATTAGCTGGAAAATCATGTGGAATTCTGATCACACGGAGCCGTTTCAGTGTCGTCCTTCCATGCCGTCAAGTTACGGGGGTTTATCATTCATCTAGGGACAGAGCTGACAGACTCCTCTGCTGTTAAGCGGCACATTTATAAGCCGTCAAGGCAAAGCTGCATTCTGTCAGGCCGATTCGCCGCCTCCCACAGTGCCACTGTACAGGGTACAGGGTACCTCTGCCAGGGTCCTCCTCCCCCCCCACCTGCGGAAGGCACTGTGGCTGCTCTCACACTGGGCTCCTTTTCAAGCACCGGGGCTCGTTAAGCAGACAGTGACAGATGAGCCTCCCCCCCAAACCCCGAGGAGTCGCCCTGATGGATGAATGTGAGCGGGCGGAGGCGGCATGCAGCCCAAGACCCGGCCAGGGGGCCCTCGCCACTCGCCTGCCGCTCCTAAGGCTAATTAATTATCCGCAAAATGCACTCGGCCGAATGCAATTACCAGGGCTCTTTAATTGGAGAATGTGCAGGAGCATGATAACTGTAATTACTTTCATAAAAAGTAGAGGCTCAGGCAGGAACGCTAATGGGGAGCAGGGTGACGAGCTGCCGTTCCTCTTCCATTTCCCTCCCCCCCGACCACTAAGTCGCTGCAAAATGTCTCTGTAAATGCATCTGGGTCCTGCCTGCAGAGCTCAGTTGATGAACACACAGCTTTCTTAAGGTGATGGACACAGAATCCAGTACAGACAGGATGTTGCTGAAGTCGGATGTACAGCTGCGTGGCGTGAATTATTAGAATTGCGGTTCAGGGCCAAGCTAGCTGTGGGATCTGAACCCAAAGCCTTCCGCTTATAGGCACCAACCAACAACCACTATTCTAGACAGCACCCCAAACTGTACTGTTACCCGCTCTACACAGGTTGTGTTCACAGGGGTTGTCTGGTTTTATAATCTGGACCCCCACCTACGTGTAACACCCCAACCACTCCTGGTGACCCCGGTTTGAAATGTTAACAGTACGATGGAGGTTTCTCCTGTTAGTGCTGGAGCAGTTAGGTTACAGTGTGCAGCATGATGGTAACTGATGTGGTTCATCATGGCACACTTGCTAACGCCGCACACTTGCTAATGCTGCTTCTGTGTGTCTGGTCCCCTCTTGATCATAAACTGTCGAATGGTCACTCCCAAGCAGCCAGTCCTCCATCTGACGCCTGCCTCCCTTCTCTCTCCCCCCCCGCAGTACGTCCGAGGCTCCGACCCCGTGCTCAAGCTGCTGGACGATAACGGGAACATTGCTGAGGAGCTCAGCATCCTCAAGTGGAACACGGACAGTGTAGAAGAGTTCCTGAGTGAGAAACTGGACCGCATATAAACGGTCCAATCAGGTGGATTTAGACTGTAACCCCCCTCCCTCTCCCTGGAGTCCCTTATTGCATTTTGTAATGTCGTGATGCTGTGTCCCCCCTCCTGGGATGTGAGCACATGACCGCCTGTAACCATTTTACCGGTCATGAATCAACACGCCTTTGAATTCAGTTCAGTTCATCAGTTCATATGATGCTGTGTGCCGATGCTGCTTATTTCCATGTGTGTCTTTCTGTGGTGTTTCGGGTCAGGCTGTATGGTTCTGTCCCGCTGGTCTGGGATCCGGAGGGAGGTGTCACGGGCTGAGCACGCGTCAGTGATGGCCTCACAGTAAACCAGTTTTGGCATGTGGGGCCTGATGTAGTTGTGTGTTCGCAGGGCGCCCCCTTCAGGTGGAAAGTGGACAATTTGTAAAGCAGCCGTAATAAAACTGAATGATTAACGGTAACTGGCATTACTCACTGGGAGTCATTTACACACACAGACACACCTTCTGCAGTTCATGACCCATACGAAATGAACACAGCTGATATTGTACTGAGTTTGACACTTTCCACATTGTATAAAAGGTTTTCTTAGGGTTACAGATATGAAACCTGAACACCCATAATTTCTCTTTGACCCCCAAACACTAAGATGTGCTCCAGTTTTTGCACTCATGGACAGCATTTATAGGATTTCCACTGAATGCCTCTTCACGGCTTCTGGGATCTGGTTGTGGTAAGAATAGCATTTCGATTTAAAAGCGAGACGACACCGACATCGCAGTAACATTTGTACGCAACCTGTACCGGATAAGAGGTGCAGGGAAATTAATAATACGACAGCTTCTCCACTCTGAAAAAGTCAATTTCCACTAAAACGTGAATAGAAAAAATTAAACATGAATCTGCTTCCTGAAGAACAATGATACGTAATACTGTACAGAATGGTCAATGTTTGTCATTACAATTACAGTGCTCAGAGTTTCACTGCTGTTACTACAATGGAAACATTCACTGGGCAGATTTTTTTATGGAACCCTGTGACCCCAGGTAAAGAAAGGAAACAGTCTCTCAGCGAAAGAGTGTGTAAAGGTGTGGAGAGGAGTGTTGTAACTGGGATCAGAGAATGACGGCTCTCCCCTGTCCCAGTCCAGCTGCACTCTGATCCTCTGGGGTTTCCTCCCCACAGACAGAGGGGTAGGTGGTGAGGTCCATGCTGCCAGTTTACCTTTATAACATGTTATGACCCATAGTCCTCCATTTGCTTTCGGAAGGACATCCCCTTTCCTGTTGATGGACTCATTAGCCACACCCACGAAGTATAATTCCGTGTCATCCGCATCCCAGCAGTTTCCCTGAGCTGAATCCCTTAGATCCCAGCACACAGCACCATGTAAACCTCTCTGAGTTATTGGAATATTCCTGTACCTCATTACTCCAGGTAATAGCAGTCAGATCTTCAGACAGTGTGAGCTCAACATTTGCTGTGTTTGGGTCTAGAATCACAGGAGCTGAATCGATTCAGAGAGAAACATTAGAATTTAAAAAACTCCCTCTGCACAGAGAGATTATGGAACTGCTCCATTCTAACATCTTCTACTCACTATATGTAATCTCTTTCTTCTCTAGCATCTTCTCCCACACTCTGTAGCTCAGTGTTCCCAGGTGTTTGGCCACATTAATCAGGGCTCCTGAGACCTGCTCTGTATGCCGCACTGACCACTGGGCTCTGTAACAATGTTCAGCAGTAAGAGTAGATGTTTCACCCTCTGCCCAGATGTCAGCCCCATGGACAGTAAGCAGTCTGAGGCTCATCCACAGGGATCTCAAACTAACTCCATAATGGCAATTTTTTACAACCACGAAAAGATGAAGCATTTCACACTAAACTGTAGGAGAGACACTGGAGTTTCCTTACCTTCTCTGTGTTTCCTTATATTTCTGAAAGGGAGTAAAGATGATTAATATCAGCTTTACTAGATACATCTATATTCTAACCACTTCCAGTTGTGATCCATCCTCACCAGTAGGAATGAAACATCTTCAGCTTCCAACTCCTGTTCTAAGGCTCTGATGGTTTCTGAGAGTGATATGTCATTTGTAATCTTCTCAATCTTCTTCTTCATCATGTTGCTCTTCTGCTCCTCTTCCTCCCTCAGTGCAGATATCCTGGCTGCCTCTTCATCCTTTAGGAACTGGTGAAGTTTCTCAAACTCCCCCTTTATCAGTCTCTCTGTGTGCCGGGCTTGAGTCTGAAATGAAAGTGAGTTTCCTCAGTGCTGTTACAGGGCAGCCTGTCCAGTGATGTCACTGCTGTTCTTACACTCTATAATGTAGGTAGGTCTGTACCTTGATGTGTTCTGCTGTTTGGTTACAGGCTTGTTGTATTTCATTCAAAGCTTCCAGCTTCTCCTGCAGAGGTTTCAGTGAAAATAACAGTTTTCCTTCATGAATGAAACCGCAGATGTGAGGTTTACTGACTGAGTTCAGCTCTCACTGCTACTGCAAACATGTTGGAAATGCTTATCAGAAATATTCTGCAAGTGTATCAGTTGAATAAGGTTCATCTGATATCACAGAAGAGTATCTTCCTATTTAGTGATTTCATTGGTGCTTACAAAGACTTAAAATCTGATACTGTATTTTCAATACAGAGGATAGGTTGACAACTTATTTACATTTACATTTACAGCATTTGGCAAACGCCCTTAGCCAGAGCGACTTACATAAGTGCTTTAAGACTCTACAGTGAATTTTCCCAATACTAGCTTGATAAAACCAAGTCTATGAATACCAATCAAACTAACTCTTGGGAAAGTGCAGTTTTTTTTAATAAAGGAAAAAGAGCTCAGGGTATAATACCAGAAGTGCTAATTCAGGTATTTCTGGAGAAAATGTGTTTTTAGTCGTTGTTTGAATACAGTCAGTGACTCAGCTGTTCGGACATCTAGGGGAAGTTCACTCCACCAACTTCGTGCCAGAAAAGAGAAGAGCCGAGAGGTGTGTTTTCACTGTGCCTTGAGGGGTGGTGGGACCTGTCGAGCAGTGCTGGAGGATCGGAGAGATCGCGGAGCAGTGCGGGGTGTGATGAGGTCTTTTAGGTAGGATGGTGCC
>JABFEA020000046.1:2813357-2825031 GCA_019775915.2 Cyphomyrus plagiostoma
ACATATAAGTCCCTTACGGTATTCTGTTGGAACATATAAGAATCACAGATGTTTTTAACAAAACTTTTCCATATGGGCGATCCACAGCGCTCCTGTCCATGTTAGCTCACCTCAGCATCCCCTTTAGCCTTTTTACACACTCGGAGGCCAACGGCTCGTGTTTCCGAGACTCCAGAAAGCGCTGTGTGTGTCTGTACAGGGTCTGGCTGGGTGAGAAGAGACCGCAGCACAGCCACAGGAGCTGCCAGCCGTTCTCCATGCTCTGCCTGGATGACACGGGAAACACTGAGACATGCTAACATGCATACTAACATGCTAGAGTGATGCTTGGGGCTGGCCAGATGGGAATAAGACTACGGTTATTCATACTGCGGCCACAACTTCTTGTTTCTCTGTTATGGAATCCTGTACAGGGGCAGGCCCACAGGGGCACTGGCCCCAGCTGGAAGCTTATTGGCTGCTGAATGCTCTCTCCCTTGTCACTCAAAACACGTCATTGGTTAATGATCAAGCTGGCTCCTCTGTATGAATAATGGCCGCCTTATGCTCCCCTCCCCACCTTAAAACCATAGAATCACTACTGTCCTTTTACCTTCTCAGAACATTAATCCTCAGCATCAATGGATGATGTCAAACAGTGTCAGAATGACATCCCTTTAAAATAGATGGCATTAACTGATATGGAATACAAACCGGTTATTGTTGACAGTCATCTGCCTCATGATCTGGCAGTAGATCTCATCCCGCAGAATCTCATACTGCATCGCAGGGCCAAAGATCTGGTCAGTCAGCTCCAGGGTGCTACGCACCTGCTTTACAGGGTAATCGCCCATATATTTCAGGATAGGTACAGGGACAGTCAAGAAAAAAATTGAAATTTAAAATATGTATTTATATATCAGTGTTTGCAACAATGCCTAAGGCTTCTACCACATGAAGGTCTATGTAGGTTAAGCTTGCTCTGCATGCCAAAAATACTTACATGTATAAAATTAAGAAAAAAAAATAGATGATGTTGAGATTATATATTTTAAAGAATCAAGCACTAATGCTTTAGTCCTTATCCATTCTCGGAAGCAAGCAGCACAAAGGATATCAGTGAAGGAAAGGCAGGCTTGATGGCTGAGCTCTGAGTTGCCCACCAGCTTCTTCAGCAGAGGTTGTCTGAGTGGTTCCCGTGAACAAGCCCACAGCTTCTCCTTGGCCATTCCTTTACCCACGGCCTTGCCCGGCTGCCTGAAGAACACCAACAAGAAAAACAGGAAGGCATGTTCCAAATAGGTGCTTCCACAGAGGTCAGGTTCCTAAGACAATTCAATAAACGTTGATTCATGCTTAGAGTACAAATGTGTTTCAGTATTTCAGTAATTATTGTAAGAAAACATTTCAGAGGCTCTAAGAAAGGGGGGTCTTTTGGGGTGAGTTTTGAAAGAGCTTTGCTGATGAACATTGATCAAACTTCTCATGTTTTACTAGATTATGCTGCCTTTGAAAACTAAAGGAAAAGCAAATATGTGAATTGCTGAAGACTGGAATGATGTGATGCCAATGTTTTGCCTCTTGAATCTTCCACATCCACGGGATACAAGCAGTCACAGAATCATTGGCTGAGCATGAAATATATGAATACAATAAACCACATCCACCCAACTCACTGAACTCAACTTGAGCTGAATATAATTAAACACTTATGGGAGATTTCAGGATGCATTAGGTAGGATTTCCAACCACCATTGTCGAGACATCAAATTCTTCTCCAAGAAAAGAAGTGTTACATCACTTCAGCAGAAATGCAAAAATCTGATGCGAATCTGGCAGGTTGTTCTGGCCCTGTGTTGAACTAAGTGACATCGGGCACCATTATACTTTAACAGCAGGTTGCAAAAGAATAGACTTTGAGTGTCCTACCTAAAGTACTCAAAGGAGAATTCCTTAAGTGAGACTGGTGCCACTCTTTCCGTGTTGCCTTCTGTTGCCTGATTGACCTGGCTATTGGATTTCCTTTGCTCCGGGGAAAAGTTCAGCAAGTTCTGGAATCATAGCCAAACAAGATCTATGAAAATGTCCTTATACCAATGTTACATACAGTGATAAACCAAAACATTATGACCACAACTGTGTGAAGCGGATAATGTTCATAATGTTAATGTTAATGTTGTAAAAACAGTACTTGTCAAGATTTGGGATACATTACACGATGAGCTAACATTCGGTACTCGCAGTCAAAGAGAAATGGGCAGGGATAAAGATTGGCTCATTCCTGTATCCTCAACCAATTTGTGGACAGATGAACAGCAAATAACACTTCTCATACCAGCAGCTCATTGGTCGGTTTGTTGAGGGTTGCTAAGACCAACACAGAATCCATAGAGACAGCACCAGTTAGGCCAGTTCGCTCATTTTTGCCTTTCATCCAGCCATGATTAGGTGAATACTCTTCATCCTTGATAATAAAAAGAAGATCTCCCTTCCGAAAGCTGAGAAATGTAGGATCCTCTGGGCAAAGAGACATTCTTTTCAGAAAGCTAACACAATGTAGCTTACGGAATCCCCCGAACTCTCTGACCTGTGAGGAGCATGTTCATAAGAATGTCCCGTCCTCTTACCTTGCCTGTTGGAGTCCTGCAACGCAAGAGCGTACTGGGATCGTGCCTTTATTCCTTCCAGAAACATATCTACGAACCTCCACAGCTGCTCTAACTCTCCTGGAGAGTTAGAGCTCAGGGAGAACTCTCCCTTCAATGTAATCAGAGTAACAAGTTGCAGGGTGGCTTGACTGTCCCTGGCAAGAACAGAAAGCAGCACTTTACATATGGAGATTCCACTTTGTAGGGTGGTGGCATGTGGCTCAGTAAGTGAGAACACTGAGCTAGTGATCAGAAGGTTGCTGGTTTGGATAACAGAGTTGGCTCAGTGATTTTACTGGGAGGGTCCTGAACATTGAGCCATGCCCTTAAACCCCCAGGGGCTCCAGAGCCTGAGTGACCCTCCTTTCTTGGCTGTATGTTGCATTGGCTAAAAGCTTCTGTGAAATGTATGCATGATAGAATCTCCCTCATAATATAATAGATCTCTCATATACCTTATTGTGCTGACTTCAGTAACTTCTGGGTAAATGAATTCCTGGAGTGTTTCCTTTTCATTCATGAAAGTGATCCCAGAACAATTAACAGCAGCAACAAATTCATTTTGAGGCAAATCAGGACCTAGGAACACAATACTTCCTAGAATCACTGACATAAAAACTAGTAAACCACAGAGTGTAGAGTGCATGCTTTCAAGATGACCACCACGCTCAAGAAACAAACTGCAATGCTTTCAACGATGGAAGGTTTATTTTTTACCTGCGATCTTTGTTACGTTAAAAAACTTGGAGAAAAACTTTGACCACTTCTGGCGAGCATAATCAATCACTTCGGCTTTCACTAAGTCCACATTCTTCTTTGACTTTATATAAGAACCCTGAAGGTCATAAACAGACATAAAATACACATTTCAAAGAAAACACTATGGCAAAAACAAAAAGATGGCAAAGATGTGTAGCACAAGTTGACAGGTCCTGAACAGTCCTTTTGAGTTATTTTTCGATGGCATTCCAATCTCATATTACCTGGAGATGGGCCATCTTAACCAGTTGTACCCACTTAGCTTCTGACTTAGCCTCAATCAGGATGCTGCTGATGCATTCCTCCACCACTCTCTTTGCATTATCGTCACTGCAATCAGTTTCAAATTGCACATAGAAGTGTTTGGCTGCGAGCTGGACAAAATCATCCTCCTGAAGGAAATAAGATGAATATGGGAAGCCGTATTGTTTGAAAAATTCTAATAATTCGGCAAAGGCAGGACATTGTGTTCCCTCCGAGTTACGGTAGGTCAGTCAGAAGTCAAGAGCAGCTGTGATTGTAGCTGCCAGAGGACCACAGGAAAAGACTTAGTATTACATGGCGGCCTGGGAAAATGATGTTTCGAAACTGACTTTCTGACAGAGACAGAACACAGAGCCCAAGATTTATGTAGATTCCAGGCTCACGCACCTTGTCAGACTGGTACTCTCCCAGCTTCAGTCCTCGGATAATCTGTTTATATATGAGGTCAGTGCTAACAGGGTCTTGCCCACAGTCGAGCCAGGGAGTGAAGAGCTCCTTCAGGAAGTAGAGGCGCCATGGAGAGTGCTGCTCTTGTTCGCCTTTCTTCCTGGAATCCTGCTCACATAGCGAGATGGCGTCCAGGATGTGCTGTTTGCCGCATCCCAGTGACCACCTCTGCAAATTCCCAAACACCATTGTAAAATGACATCCATGATGACTTTTTTAGACTTACAGATTTGCACTTCTCTGACTACCTCAAGCAGCCAATGGCATCAATTAGTTTGTCTCCTCGTCACATGCAGTAAAAGGTACATTCCAGATTCAAACACTTATGAGGCCTTAGGATTCATTGCAGCAGCTTCTCCAGCTAAACCACTCTGGAGTTCCTAGTGTCACTGGCTTTTTGGACAGATTCTTATACCTTTTCATGCAGGCCAACATAAAGCGAGAATCCAAAGGTGTCCTTAAGTTTGACTTTCTGTGCAATATGTTCACAGACTTCTGCAGAATTGGTGGCTGAGTCTATGGTTAACTTGATGTTTTGTCCATCCATTAAGATCACAGACACAGTCATTGGCTTCTGAGTTTCTGCGGCCTATAATTAGAGCAGGAAAATCCTATCAAGTGAGACTGCTTGTATTTTGACCAAGACCTTAATGATCAGACTTCAGAATCAGTATTACAGAATAATGGTCCCGCTCCTTTGCAGTGGCCCTTTTTACCTGCAGTTCAATGCAGGAAGGAGGTTCACTGCGTGATCCATTGGCTATAGTCCTTTGCAATTTCTCAGAACAGTACTGGGCAAAGTTGGAGGGGCCAGATCTGATGAAGTTTTGGAGATACTATGGGATGATGAAAGAAAGTAGAAGCAATACGTTTAATACCGGAACATTCTCGCAACGGAAGCATGAAGGGCAAAACGGGACAACTAACCTTATCGAAAAGCTCAGTTGGGGCAAAGATTCCCAAACAGATGGAGAGAAGAATCCAGCCCCTCCGGCTGCTTTTCTCGTCCTTATTCCCAACCAATTGTTTACAAATCTGGCAGTAGATCTCATCCCTGGAACATTCACGCAGAGAAATTGTAGATAAAATGAACAGACCATTTCTATCAATTTTATCATTCCCCTTTCTCATTTCTAAAAAAGTGATATCTTGCTACCTGATGTCTTGCCTGACCATAGCATATTCCACAATGATGTGAAGCTTTTCTAAGGATGTCATTGGCCGATGCAGTGAGGGTCCTTCCCCAACCAGTATGTCATCTTCCTCCTTGAGAGTTTCCACTGTGGACTGCAATGGTAAGATACAGGAGAGCTTCACAGACCTCCCCCTAGCTGAAAGGCACTGGCTTCGAGCACCGTGGGGCTGATGCCATCGGGGCCTAATGCCGTGCCCGTGCGTAGCTGCCTTAACCTGATGACGAGGCTGCCTGAAAATCTACTAGGTAACCAGTATGCTCTGGTTACATCGACAAACTCAGAATTGATATAACTAGAGTATCCACTCTGACAGCAGTTCTGAATAGCTTATTTGGAAATGAAGAAATCAGGTATGGAGCCCATCACATATTGTGTTCCTTAAACCTACCTCCTCTGGAATCATTGAAGGCCTGCGGTTTCGTTTCCCTATTTTCTTTTTTCCTCTCAGTAGTTTCTATGAAAAAGAAGTTTGTACAAACACAAAGATGATACTTAAGGAAAAGGTTTCCTTGTTGCCTTCAGAGACTGATAACTAAGACAGTATACAACTTAGTCAGATGAAAGTGGGTCCAGAGCCTAGGGGCACAAGGCAGGGAAGAACCCAGGATGGAACACCATCACTCACAGGCCATTCACACACACGCCATTCACTCACATCTAGGCACAATTTGGAAACTCCAATTAACCTCTGTGGAAACCCAACAACAACACGAGGAGAACATGTCAATTCCACACACATGGAACCAAGGCAGAGACTAAAACCTCAGTCCCAGAGGCATGAGCAAGAGTGCTAACTTCTGCCCTGTGGTGAGAGGAGAAAGGACAGGAGGCAGTTTCTTAGCCTGTGAAGGACGTGAACTGTTTACTATTCTAATGGAAAGTCAAAAATCAATATCCGGTGGCCGCTAAGACACACGCAGCCTGCCCAAAACAAACATTCTCAATAAAAGCACATCTGCCCTGAGAATTCTGACAGAACTAAGAACCAGCTACAGCACCACCATGCTGGCCCAATATAAACCATACATGTGATAAATATGAAAAGAGGCACTGTGACAGAAGACTGAAAATAAGACTATTCATTGAGAACTGAACATACCTGATCAAGGCCGACTAAGTTGCTAAGGCGGCGACCCTGCCTCTGGCCCAGGTTCTGAAGGATTGATTGATCTCCTGCAGAGGAGACACTCTCCTGGGCTCGCTTGGGCTCAGGGATATCGCCCATGAACCTCAGGATAATCCACCACACAGACAGGCAAGCCTGGACAGAACATCTCCACTCAGCATGAAACTGTCTACGTAGTGTCAATGGCAAAGATGCTAATAAATGCTAATGCTAATGCAATTGCGTTAAATTGCTGCTGTTTAGTCCGGTACACCATGTTATATTTGTTACTCTGCTCTGGTGATTGATAGAAGTCAAGCACTGCTTCCTCAGAACCAAGGGGCATTAAAGCTAAGATAATATTAGCAGAAAGCAGAATGAAGATGGTACCAGAGTGTCTCTTTCATCCTCATGGAACAGCAGTGTGCTGCGCAGCCTCTGCCTGATGTGGGTGTGTGTAGCTGAACCCTGGAAGTACAAAGATGCAAACTTGGTGAAAGAGTTCTCATCATCGACGTCACTGCACTCCTCTTTTGGAGTTTCTTCCTCTTTTGGAGTTTCTTCCACTTTTGGAGTTTCTTCCACTTTTGGGGGGTCATTGGGCTCCACTTCTTCCAGCTCGGTCTGATTTGCCTCCAGGTCCTAAAGACAGGGATGCTTCAGTGAGTATTATGAGATACTGTAGGTTGAACACCCTGAAAATGGTAGCCAAAGTGATCTTCAAAAGGATCTGGTGGTCTAACCTCGAAGCCCTGTGGAGCTGGCCCCTGCTGCCCGCCAACTACAGTCGGCAGGAAGTCAAATATGCTGTCCACCATCTTCGCATCACTGACAGTTCTAGACTTCTCTTCCTGCTGCTCTTCAAGCACCTTCTCTAACCGTCGTTGGAGCTGCTGGGCAGTTTGCTCTTGGGCTAGACGCTCCTCAGCTAGGCGTTCCTCAGCTAAATGTTCTTCAGCAACATGCTCCTCAGCTAGATGTTCCTCAACTAGATGATCCTCAGTTAGATGCTCCCCAGGTAGACGTCCCTCAACTATGAGGCAGGCCTGCCACAAAGAGCCAGCAAGTTAACATCAGAACCAATCAAAGTGAAATGGAGCACAATTGTATCTCAGATGGAAAGGCATCTAGCTGAAAGGTCCCGACAGGGCTGGGCTTCTGAAGAACAAGGCTGCATCAGGCAAACAAAAGGTTCTACAGGAACTCACATCATTCTTCATCTTTTTGACGGCCTTCCTAGCCAGCATCCCCCTAGTTTGGGCTTGCAGGATGAGCACAGCCTCCTTCTTCTGCTTCCAATGCCTCCGCGTGATGCATCCACGAGCCTGGCTCTGTAGCAAGATGGCGGCTTCCCGCTTCTCCTTGTAGCTCTGCTGAAGCTGCCGAGCACGGACCTTGGCTTGCAGGCGGGCGATGCCCAGCTGGAGCTGAGAAAGGTAGTCAAGCCCTTCCTTAATAAATGTCTTTTGTGCATGAATAAATTAATTTCCAGTTTATACAAGCAGCACATGAAGATCCATAACCTATATTTAGTTGGGACAATTTTTCCTCAAAGAATGTGCATTCAAACTATAAGGATTCTGGAGTTTCTGCATTAAACCTAAAAACAGAGGGTGAGAGCAGTGAGGCCAAAAGCCAACATGAGAGCCCAAGTCCAAACGCAGGAACAGTGGTGTGTTTCAGTCATCCTGGACTTGACCTTTGCAGCAATAATCACTAGTCTGGGCTGCACTGCTTAACTAAAAAAATAACCCATAATTAAATGCATTTTCCCTTTCTGGTCCAATGGGCACCAATGGTTAATGCCGTGAAATGTAAATTGAATTTCCCAGATTTATTTAATGCTAAAAAAATTGCCCTCATGCTAAAAAATGAACACACGGAGGGGTCACCACATAAGGACAAAAGCATGGCAAACCCTCCCAATCATAGGTTATACATGGGCTGAATCCCACAGCTCTGAGGTAACGAGATGTGTACTAAATCACCACGCCCCCTACAGGTACTGTACAGCAGCACGCCTTTTCCCAGTGCGGTGGCTGTCCCTTTAAGAAATGCTCACCGCTCTGTTGTGCTTCCTCGCATGGCATCCTCTCCAGTGTTTCTGCAGGACCAGAGCGGCTCTCCTCTGGTCGATGAACTGCTTCCTGTGAGCGGCATGGCGGTACGTCATCGTCAGCCGTGGTGCCAATCAAGAGCACATACTGTCTGATTTCATAAAAATACTCGTATGACTGTGTTACCACACTACATTGGTCAGAGTGCATGCAAAACCAATATTAGTAGTAACACGTTACTGTAATTCCACTATTTTTGGCAGTAATGAGTAATGTAACTACCCAGCAGCACTAAAATAAGATAATGATCCAGACAGCACACATTCATTGGCATAACATTTACGATGCTTGAAAATCCATCAGCAAAGCATCTCTATGTCACAAAGACATCTCTAGTGAATGGTGATTTGACATTTCCCTGATGTCTGTGTGATGTTTTTCAACAGCAGCACAATGTTAATGAGATCATCATGTACTCACTAAAACACACAGACCCACGCTAGTGTATGTAATAATTTCTATATTGTTAATAGGCCTAAATGGAACACGATCATTTAACAATGTTCCAATATTAAACCAACCTCCTGGCAACGTAAGTGTCCTGTCTGGGTTTGCAGGCATTAATGAGAAAATGAAGTAACGCAAGAGCTACTTTCCTGAGAACCTAATCACTTTATATGCAGTCATTTAATTACATTTTGCTGGAGCAAGTAGTAACTAATTAACGGTTTTAAGTAACTTGCACAACACTGCATAACTGTCACTGCATTGAGCAGCAGTGAATACCATGCTTTATATTCAGTGTTTTTATTTGGTAAACTATTTGTTATTACTGTGTTGCAAGTAACCATTTCTGCATACTTTTTAAACATTCACATTTTTGAGAAAGCAGGGTGAAACGGTCCCTAGATGAAGGAGATAAAGGAACTTGCTCAGGACCCAAACAGTAAAACCTCTTTGCCAAGGATTTGAACTGGCGAACTTCCACTCACAAGAACAGCATCTTTACCCACTGAGCCAGATCCATGCAGAGAGCTCACTCGCTTCTATTCTACCACGTATTAAGTGACGTCACAGATCAAAGTGTTGTTATCACTTCTGTTGTTTGATGTCCCCAAAGTAATGAGTGTTATGTTTCTTATGGTCGTCTGTATTCTATATTCCCCTACAATTCATTTTCTCCATTCCACCTACATTATTAGTGTTATTATTTCTGTTTACCTTTGTTTCCTTTTTTCTTCTTTTTTCTCTCCCTCACCCCATAGTGATTAATGTCTGTTATCGTTACAATTGTTGTTACTGTATCCCCCCCGTTTTTTCTTTTCACGGTACTAGGACGGGTCAGTTCGGAGCGGCCACAGTCATTGCTCCTGAATTTAATGTAAAATAAAGTCGTCCTCTGAAGAGGGGGAGTGGTGGTGGGCAATAATAAAAAAAAAAGTGTCAAAGTGATTTGATTTGATTCTGGCCGCCATACTGTGAGGATGACATCTACCTGCATTTGTAGACCTGCAGTGCTCGTAGTATAAGGACGGCCTTCCTTCTCATCTCCCTGTCTCTCTCCGTCTCCAGTGTTATGTCATGGAAATCCTGGTGGGGTTACATTTAAAGGGTAAATGATTCTTTTACCCCCAGAAGATCAAACTGAATTGCAGGAGCCTGTCAGACGTGACCGCCTTTAATGTAACGTATGTCTGAAAGTGGCGTCGAAGATCACACAACCTTAAGGAAGATCTTCTTCTTTCCAATTTTCCAGTCTCCATTTTCCCCGATGTAGGCCTTGCAGATGCAGTCGCAGCACGTCTGCGCAGGTTCCTGTCAGCGCAGATGCAGTCAGGATGGTTCATTGTGTTGATTGACACACCGTCTATTATTATTTCTATGCTGCGTATTTCCTGTTTGTATTTGCGACATTTCCTCACTACTATTGTGTTTTTCTCACTGATTTGTACACTCAAGTTGTGTGACAAATAACGTGATGCGATTTGAATAAGGGGCCAAAGCTGCCTTCTGGTCTTTGATCATTTGCTTTGCAGTCAGCCACGCAGTCGTGGGTCACATGGTCGGCCTCGGGATCCCTCTTACGGTTCTGGGGTCGCAGATGGAGCTCCGCAGTAGCACTCGGTACCGCTGCAGGAATTCCTGAAACGTGTGCCGAATGGGATAGCCCATTTTCCGGATCTTGATAGTCTCGATCATTCCAGAGTATCTCAGCTGACGTATACAGAGATCTCTGTCGAAAATCTGAAATGGGGTGTAAGGACAAAGTTTATTGACAAAAAAGCGAACCATTCATTATTTACTTAATATTTTAATAAGACAAGGTTTGTTCCCATTCTGAATGTTTTAATGGCATGAGAGGCCTAATCTCCATCTGACAGAGGCGTTGTTTAATATTTCTGACAAAGGGCCACACAGATCCCTCTGAGGGCCCAGTAAATCCAAAGTGTGCCCACATGAGAGAGCGCAGTGATGCAGGGAGACGGCGATCAGCATGTGCAGGTGGCCACATGACAAACTAACAGCTCAGACGAGGACATCTGGCGAAAGACTGAACAGTACCCTCTAAAGGCAGCTATGTAAATGCAGACAGGGAAGTTTTTTTAATCCATAAAGTGAATGTAGGTAACTCGGCTAAAATGACCCCACCTTTCCAAGCAGGCTGTACTCACATTAGCTAATGACTAATGACACATGGCTACAGACATGTATGAACACATGCACCCTCCTTACCCTTTGGCTAATGGGGAAACCACAAACCAGGAATATTTTTAGGGTATCAGTCCATTATGCAGCTCTCTGTACCATGAAGCTTGGAACTGGTATACTACAGGTGCAAAATAAATTAAAAGACCATCCTATATTTTTAAACCAATCTGCATTTTTGAATCCTAGTTTAATCCTGGTTCTGCTGGCAGGAGGCTCCACAGAGTGGAGTTTCTCATGAATCGGATGATGACATCAAGTTACCTTCCAAAGGATTGGGAAACATTAAGTGCAAGTGTGAAGTGCACTGCTAGGACAGTTCGTATCAGACTCCTAGAAGCAGGACTGAGGTCCCATAAAAAAAGGAAGAAGCCCTTCATTAATGAGAAACAGAGAAGAACCAGGCTACAGTTAGCAAAAAAAGAAAGAAAAAAAGAATATACAGTACAGGCCAAAAGTTTGGACACACCTTCTCATTCAATGTGTTTTCTTTATTTTCATGACCATTGGTAG
>JABFEA020000046.1:2825131-2837264 GCA_019775915.2 Cyphomyrus plagiostoma
CTACCAATGGTCATGAAAATAAAGAAAACACATTGAATGAGAAGGTGTGTCCAAACTTTTGGCCTGTACTGTATATCTATATTATTCACAGACGCACACCCATAAATTGAGATAAGTGAAACAAGAAATTGTTCTTTGGTCTCTTAATTTTTCCCCACGGCTGCATGATGATGGCATCCCAGGGACTGCTTTGTGATGTCACCACTGGGCCCTTCACCCAGTATGCCGCTTTGCTAAATAAATAAAACATGAACACGGCATAATTCTAAAAGAGGTCTCTGCAAAGGAGAGATGATCACCTCGGGCTTCTTGTAGATGTTTGGTTTGAAACAGCGTATGAAGTGCGGCTGGCACGTGGCCAGGATGTTCATCAGGGAGTCGAGCGACTGCCGGAACTGGCCGCTCAGCGTGGACACCTGTCTCTTGGTGTCCCCTGTCTCCTGTTGGCAAGCAGTTTGCAGCAGTGACACCAGTTACCAAAGCTCATTTCCACCACTGCACAGCAATATCCTGACTTCTGGAAGTCATTTTTTTTAAAACTTACTCATGTGTGCACCGTGCAGTACTTACTCAAAATTCATATTTTAAGCCAATGTTTTTTCATACGTATTTAAAAATATACTGCCGTTTGAGTCCACTAGGGGCAGCATTCATCACCATGACAAATTCTGAGGAACTGCAATTTCTTACCACTGACACTGTATTCTAAAACCAGCCTATGTAGGTTCTGTATGCTTGTTGTGTTGATTTATAAGCGTATATTTATGCTCTGACAACAGAGTGTATCATTCCAGAACCTGAGGAGCAGTGGGCAGTTCACAGCAATTCACTAAGTGCTCAGAATGATGACAGCAGATACTCACCCGCAGTGTGTTTTTAGGTGTTATTACAATCTTTTTATTGGTCCTGGCAGCCGGCATGGAGGAGCTGAGCTCCGCGTGGAAGATCTGCCTTAGGAACTTGTTGGTTGACGTGTGCATCAGCTTGATGAGGTCCAAGCTCACGGCGTCTCGGTTCTTCTCCAGAAAGCCTGTACGTGGACCCAGAGAACTCGGGAAGGATGAAATGGGCCTGACTCTGCACATCTCCAGCCGACAGACTTGCCTCTCAGATGGATCATCGTATTTGGATCATTCAGTTCACTTCACACACAACAGCCTCAGCTTTGGAGGTCCATTGTAGCAGGGAGACCCCAAAGAGGAAAATCAGTCATGTTTCCCATTTTTCACACCTACCTTTGGCATTGTAGGTGACATCTCCGGCAAAATGCTGGATCCCGAAATACATGTCGTGGTTGCTCTTGGGAGAAATGAAGAGGCTGTTTTTGCCGTGTATCTGGACCATCTTGTTCAACATAGTGGCGTCGGTGCCCTAGGGTGGGTGTGACAAGGGGGCAGAGGCAGGAAATACTGAGCAAAAAATGTCTGTGATTAAACACCCCGATTCGGATTTGCTTTGTGACAAAGAATAGCGAATCCAAGCAAAATGAGATCAAAAACCATCTCTAGAAAATCGGTACAAAAAGATCGGTTGGAATTATTTAATCCCTGGGAGGAAATTCAGGGGGATTGGACCCCAGTGTACCAAGTGATAGACAGGGACACTAACCCATACACTAACAAAAGTTATATACAGCAATGCTATACATGACAAACAATAAGCGTCACTTACATCCCCCCATTGTTAAACATGTATGAGCACTGATTGGTTTTGCTTAATTGGATGCAGTGAGGTGGGGGCAGGTCGGGTCACCTTGGGAAAGTGGCTCTCCTCATCGACGAGGGCCAACACATTGAGGGGGGCGCCCACCAGCAGGTCCAGCGTGCGCTGGTTGTCGCTGAAGGCCACGTGCGTCCAGGAGATGTTCTCGCTGGCGTACTCCGCCTGCTCCAGCTTAAAGACGTGCTTCACAAAGAACTGCTGCAGCTGCTCGTTGGCAAAGTTGATGCACAGCTGCTCAAAACTGCAGTGCACAAAAGATAAATAGACACAGGCCAGCCCCGAAATGGAGCCCTTCAGTGCTGGGGACACAGACACAGAATAAGAGGGCCCAATCAGCCAATCACCCAATGACTGCTCTGTTTAAGCAATAATTAAGCAGTTTGTCCTTTGAGATTAGACATTTATGGAGGTTATTAGTAATGGCGGCTGAGAAAACAATCACGTTATTGTTGTTTTGTTACCATTTTTCTGATTATGCATTCTATCATCCTACCCATCCACTATCACTACGACTTACAGAGGAACCACAGAACTTTCTACTATTTTTCAAGCTTCTCAATACATGCATTCCTTGGAACAAAAAAGGAATCACTGAGAAGTGTTAACAGTCATATTTTGGTTTTCAACCATCTCTGAAGTACAGGTCAGCTTTGACTTGAATAGCGAGGTAATCCACACGTGCAAAGACTAATTCTGAAGCATGTTCACCACACCCTGTTCCTGAACCAGAAATGCTCAATGGCTTGGAATTTTGTCTGGTATTCTGTCTGCACCAAATACCAGTTAATAATGGCGCACCAACCTGTTGGCATCAAAATTTTCAAAGCCAAAGATGTCCAACAGCCCGATGGAGAAACGGATGTGTGAGGCGTCAGGGGGGGGCTTGTAGATGGCAGTGTTGATTTTCTCCACAATCCACACAAACATTCTGCCATATATGGCCTGAATATGTGAACAAACACACGCAATCAGGCAGAGCTGCCAGGAAGCAGGTGCACATCCCAGTGATGTTACCCTGACGTCTGCACCGCTGGACATAGTAATGACTTCCTTCTAGTAATATGTTTTTGGTTCCGTTTTCCACATGGCTGACCACACCACCTTCCAGTCTTTTCACCAGAAAGCCTGGCAAGCAGCTGAGATGTGATGACCACCTAACAAGCTCTGATTTTGTTTGACCGCGGGACGGACCTTGGCAAAGGCGTCTCTGCCGTCTGTGGCCTGGTCCTGGCTAAGAGGCCTGGAGACGCGTTCCCTGTTGGTCATGAAGGACCGATGTGTGAAGCTGGTCTCGAGGTTCTTGCTGTCCACCTGGGAAAATCATATAAGCTCGACTAGTCTAGAACACAGGCGGGGGAAGATGTTTTCAGATCAGAGGAAACAAACAAGAGGAGGCGCTGAAGAGCACCCCTGATACCAAAGCTACAGATCTAGAACCAAGATCCTATCCAGAATGGAACTGGAGAACAGCATGTAAAGGGTGTGGTGCGGTACAGATCCACTGCAGAAATTTATACCTCCAGTAGCTTAGACGTCATGGTGAAATGATGTGAAGCCTGAATATCGCAGCCTTCCATGTTATTTGAGACAGTACCTAAAAAATAAATTTTAAAAAAAAAACTGAATTTCACAGCTTACAATTTATTTGATCTTCAGAAGGTATTTTTTTCAATTCTGTCCTCTGTGGCACCTTTCCTATTCCAGCTATATTTACACCTTGGTGAGACATTTCTGAACTTCTGAGCATTCCTCAGTCATCACCTTGGAAGCTGACATTGCCCAGGTGGAGCAGAGCGGCCAGTAGCTTGAAGATCTCCCAGGACTCTATCTCCTTGAACATCAGGATCTTCATGGCCGAGCGTATGCGGCTGTAATCCGCCGAATCATCCCGGCCGTCACAGCTGGTGCAGTTTCCCTACGAAAGGCAACCCTGAGAACAGCACCTGAGGAAATCATCAACACAGCCGGCCATCGGCGCCGGTTCACATCTGCGGCCTCTGAGGTGTCGCCTGATGTTACCATAGTCAGATACTTGTAATCTGCGGCATTTCCTAAAGACAGAATCTTCTTCTGTTCTGTTGGCATCCCCAGTAACATGCAGTAGAAGATGTGATAGTTTCGTTCCTCAGGTGCCTGCAACAAATCGAAAATTCGAGCGGTATCTCTTTAAGAAATTCTCCATCCAGTGGTCTTATACCTGTTTACCTGTGGGCAAGGACACCTTGAGTCTGTCCCAGGCAGTATATAGCGGATATAATTACATATACACTCTATATATCCATCCATCCATCTTTTATATGTGTTTGTCCTATGCAAGGTTATGGGAATCTCCAAAGCTACAAATGCAAGGTAGGGAACGACCCTATATCAGGGTCCCCCAATTCCGGTCCTAGACGGCCAGTCTGAAAACCAGTTTGCAGATTTCCCTGCTGCAACACACCTACTAAACCTGGCTGTCAGCTGATTAAGTTGAGTTTGGCAGTGAAATCTGCATTGTAATAATTAGAAATACATTTCCTTTATTTTTAAAGAAAGGCCTTTTCTGCAGGAAGAGCAGATCTGAAATTAGCCACCCCTTTCCCCAGAGGTCCTGGTGGTAGCTGTGCTCCCCCTGGTGGTCATGACCTACCTGGCAGCACACGCGGCACTTCTCTAGCAGATACTGCTCCACCCGAGCGCCTTCGATGGCCCCGGCCGTGTCGAAGTTTATGTCAATGTACTTCCCGAAGCGGCTGGAGTTGTCGTTGCGGATGGTTTTTGCGTTGCCGAAGGCTGAGGGAAAATGGGCATCGGCCGGGTCAAGGGGAGCCAGTGACAGGCGGAGAGCCAGGGGCTAACATCAGGTGGTGCGACGTTACCCTCCAGGATGGGGTTGGCCTCCAGGACCTGCTGCTCGATCCAGGAGTGCTGGCCGCTGACAGCAGCCAGGAACTGCAGGATCAGCTTGGTGCTCTCCGTTTTTCCCGCTCCAGACTCCCCACTGGCACGGAGAACATCTTTGTGAACAGTGCTCACTCGGGCAAAATTAGCATAGTTTTCACCATTCAAGGAAAAAAAACCAAACGTATTTTTTGGGATTTTTCCAAGATATGAGGCCTGTATCATGAAGCTGCATTTCCTGCTTAGTGGGATCCTTTTATCAGTTTAAGGTATTCTGGGCTAAATGCAAGTGAACGACAATAAAGTCCATTTAAACTGACGCAGCTTAACTCTGACAAGTTATCCAGCTAAGTTAGAAATCTTGGTTTCTAACACAAGCCCTGGATCTTTAGGCAAGCTGATCTTTACATGATGTCGTATATATATACCAGGGGAACAGACAAGGCTCCGACAGACACACCACAGATGATTCCATAATTTAACCGGCAACATTAATGACAGAACGAGCTCCCAGTACATGTACGTGTCATTATCTCCGGTTACGCATGTAGATGTATGAAGAGTGCTGATGTTTCCCAACACTCGAATCAAACAGTTGTGTGGGGGCCCCCAAGGTTTGTAAATATGAAATAAACCCGTCGCTTATTTAGGAGAAGCAGCACGTTCTGCTAACCAGCTAGCCATCTACGATCTTCTGACTCTACTCGCTAGCTAAATTTTTGATTGGCCCACGAGTGTCTCCTCCCCTGTCTATCTATACAGATCTACATCCACTTCTGTGTGCTGCAGCTTCACCAGCTGTCTGCTTCTCATCAGCGGTGAAGCTGGACACTGGCGCTGGGCCCGCGTACCTGATGATGCAGCACTGGTCGCGCCTGCGCCGCTGCATGTCGCGGTAACAGCTGTCAGCGATGGCGAAGACGTGGGGGGGCAGCTCGCCCAGCTGGGCGCCGTGGTAGAGCCGCACATGCTCGGCCGTGTAGATGGGCAGCACCTGGTATGGGTTCACCGCCACCAGGATGGAGCCCGTGTACGTCTGCAAGGAAGGGAAGAGCGAATCAGGTTACAGGGGCCCCAACTAGGGCCCATCCGACTGTCTAAAATGTAGCTATTCGAAGCTGAAGGAGGCGTTTGGGGTCCAACTGGACCTACGTAGATGACGCCCTGTCTGTGGCGCATGAGAAGGTTCCGGAGCAGGCCGGCCTCATTCAGGTCCCCGAGCCGGATCATGTCGTCCACGCCTTCCACGGACGTCGGGTGCATGGGTCGCAGCGAGGCCTCATTCTTCTTGGAGAGTTTGTGCACCTGGAGGGACGTCGAGGAGGAGATGCAGTTAAGGCACCACCGGGCCCCCCCTTTGTGGAATGGGGTGCCGGGACTCGCCTCGGTCCGTACCTTCCCCTCATCGTCAATCAGCTGCCGCTGCCCGGGGTCCGACAGCTCGAGTCGAGCTCCGATCGGAACGCCATTGCTGGACTCCAACCAGACGAAATCGCCCTGCGAGGCATGAAACGGCATAGTTTACGTACCGGCACACGTCCCAGACACACTGCCCCATGCCAATTAACAGCTCATGGCTAGCTAGACCTAAAGATAGCATATTGACAAAAATCTCAGTTTTACTGAAGGTTTTGCACAAACCGTCTTTAAAATACATCTTACCTGCCGGAACACAATCATATCTGACACCTCAGCACCAGCCTGCATAGCCAGGAAGAAGAAGGGTTCGTGATATGAAGAGTTTCTGCGATAAGGTTTATGTTTCTATTACCTAACCAAGCAGTTTTGCAACAGCAAAGATGATTTTAAACAGAGGCCACACCTTATGCATGTCTTAAAATACACCAGCCTCACAAAAGCAGCAAGTAACAGACCCACAACCCCACTGTGATAAACTCTATCAGGACACATTCTCAAATGAGCCGTTTTGTTATTGTTTTGCCTGAAACTAGGAGCCTGTACTACAAAGCGGGGTTACTGGTTTATCAGGGTAACTTGTCGGATTTAAGGTACCACGGTTTAAATGGACTAAATATTTGTTTACTTACATTTTGCCCAGACTACCTTAAATCCGACAAGTTACCCCGATAAGCCAGTAACCCCGCTTCGTAGTACAGGCCCCTGCTGTGTACCAAAACACACTTAGAAATCTTGATAATAGGAGAAACAACAGGGAAAAGGGCAATAAATATCCCATATGCAAATAACACACAAATCAACAAAGTTTGAAGGGTTCCTGCTTTCATATTACACTGGGAACAGTAGCTTACTGCATCTATGTTCTAGCAGAAAAACTCAGTTTCAAGATCAAGCCTGTTAGATCTTTATAAAGAAACACCTGATCATTCGGAAATCCATCCTGCCCAAATCCCAGAACGGTCCTCATCAACAGGGCTCTTCTGAAATCTCATGGCTGTGAGCCGCAGGGGTCAGCTGTGAAATTCGACACAAACCTGTAGCCCCAGCTGTCTTCCTTGCTGTTCCTTAATGGGCCAGAGCTCCCGCCGTCCTCCGAGGTCTGTTCGAGTGTGACGGCGTGGGCCCTTCAGCGGCGGTCGTCATAGGGTGGTCTCCCGATCCGTGCACTGTGTAGCCCGCCTGCCTCGTCCCAGTGACTCCGGTGTCACTTCCAGTGTGAATGAGGAAGCAGCCGCATCTCTCTGCCAAGCGTCTTAGGTGCCCTTGGACTTTGCGCCCCTGTGGCTGAGCCCTTCTGACATGGCAGCGCTCTGGCGTCAAGGAAGCGATTTCCCACCACTGTCACGCTCCTTTTTTAAATGTCAGTCTCTCGCACACCCCCACCCGCCCACTGTTAAGGGTCCGTGTGACTCAGCTAACATTTAATAATCCCAGACCCATAATTTAGTTCCAACTCCTTGTGGTGTCGAATCGTACAGTACAGGAACTGTGCACTAAATGACTATGGATTCTGAATGAATGAAGGTATTTAAAATAGGGACCAGCACAATGCAGGAAGTGACTTTTAACATATGACAATAGAACATTTATCCAAAGCTGTGGGGGTATATCCCCCCCCCGAAGACTGGGCTTACCTGAGCAAACAAACAGGCAATTATGTTATAAACAACAGATAGGCTGGATGTGTTAATATCTGGCTGGATTGTTCCTTTATGGAAACATCAGTGAATCCTTCAGTATAACATTGCAGGCTTATGACCTACAGCCTGAACTAAGCCTTTATAGGACATGTAGACATATGGTGAAAGTAGTTTCATGTTATATGCTTTTTTCCACGGTACAAGGACGGGTGAGTTCGGAGCAGCCACACCATTTGCCATGTAATTAAATGTAAAATAAAGATGTCCTCCGAAGAGGGGGGGTGGTGGTGGGCAAGAAAGAAAAAAAAAAAAGTTTCATGTTATATGAATATAAATTTCATTACAGCCTACTTACCATCACAAGGGCTTAAGGCCACAACGATAAACCGTGTTGATTTATCTTTTACTGGGACATTATAAGTAACCAATCTGGATCCAGTTCGTAAAATAAACAATATAAAAAAAAAATGTATTTTTTTTTTTTCTTGAAGTGCTATGTGTCGCTAACCAGTGAAAAATAATTGACCATTATTTGGACTGTAAGCAACTTAACTTTCCCACCACAGGCCAAACACTCAGCCCTTATGTAAGATGCCTTACAGCAAAAAAATAAAATAAAGTATTCCAGTAACACATACTGAAGAACACATATCATATACACATTTGAACATTATCAAGTGTAAATGTCTTTCCAATGAGGTGTTACTGGCACTTGAGGGCAAAATATTGTAGCTGACGAAACAAGCGAGTGCCGATACTAAATCAAAGAGATAAAGACGGTGGGATGATTTTTGTGTGATGCGGCATGTGTGGAATGTGGGGAAGCCCACACTGAAGTGTCGTCAGCAGAATTAAATGAGTTACAAAGGTAAATGAGGCACAGGGGCATCATGGGAGATGACAGTGCCTGCAGGGAGTGACCCGGGGAGGATTAAGCACCGCGCTGCCTTTCCTAGAACCAGGCCCAGCATCATACAGTAAAACCGGGTTCAAAGTTGAAGGACATTTGAGATGATGACACTACTATCTTGTCTTTCTGTGTACAAAGGGCTGGGCTCCTGACGAGAAATGAAGGAAGGAACCAGTTTAGCTCAAAGTTCAGATATGGAGCTTGATAGTAGAACAATGATTAATTGATGCAATTAATCACACTGCCAAATATACCACAGGAGAAAGGGTGCAAAAACAGGACTCCGGACAGTATTGCCTTTCTTCCCACAGGAAAAGTGGCATCTCCAGAACTGTGTCCCATCGGAAATTAAGCGACATTAGGCCAGTCGCTTCGTATGCAGTTACGCATTAACGTGATCTTACCTAAGACGCAAGCAGGAGATACCCACCTTCCCGGCACAATGGAAGCACAAAACCCCAAGTCTATGTAGTGGCATGTAGTGTCTGTGCTACTTCCTCATCCACACACACTACATGCCATATGCGGGAAGGCAGATAAGGGCAACGACTGCAAGCGCAACCATCCGCACCGTTGCTGCATTATATTTTTCCTGCAAGCAAACGGTCAACAGATGTGTGCGCTATGAGACCAGTTTCTCAGATGATGGAACACCTCAGCATTGTGGTCACCATGGCAACTGTGGATTCTAAGCTTCATGTTAAATTATGAACCACTTAGAGATGATGAACGGACTTCATCTATTCTGTACAGGGCTATAACTAGTGTGTCACCTCCTACAACTAGTCATAGACAGCAGACAGACTTACACACATCATACTCGCAGCTAACTAGCCAATGTTAAACTCCCCCTGACATCAGGACCGCATTTACCCAAAATAAAAAAAAAACAAAGTTTAGCATTTGATTAAGCGACTGAACGACAAACACGTTTGAGGAGCGTAAGGATATTTGACAATCGGGGCTCAAAAAAAAAATTGAGCGAGACGCAAAATGTACACTTTGTTTTTACTACAGTAATGAATTAACAAGATAACGACACAGAGTAAACCATATGTACATTAAAAAAAAAAAAACAGCTATCTGAAACCACTCAATAAAAAAAAATCAAAATGAACCAGAACAGAAAACTACATTATCAAATAAAAAACAAACGCATTACAAATAAAGCCGTTCTGCTTTATAAAAACAAAAATCTACTTTATATTTAACATATAACTGCCAGTTTGGTCTTTTCTGGTCTTGCATATATTTATACTTTGCTTTAAAATAAAAGAAAAATCCCCAAACCACCACCTCTTAATACACATCTCTGTCCATGTGTTATCCTCACTAGGACCAAATTTACGTAACCAGATCTCCCACCTAAATACGGCAGAATGGAAGGACCGGTGATCGTCTATTTAAAAGCCGGAATTCCTCACCCAGATCACGGCTAAGACCCACGACCCCCACCCTGAACAGGCCATGGCTGTGGGCATCTCCCAGCAGAGGACCGCAGTGGATGGACCAAGGAAGACCCCTGAACTCACACCTCTTCAGAACCCTACGTTAATGCATGTCTCTTTGGGTTCTAGAGATCTAACATGCTGAGCTTACTGAGGGAAATTTGAAAGAGCCTCCTGGCAGTAAATTGGGGCAGAAGTGATCGACCTCCCAGAGACTGTGCCAAAGAAAGGTCAAGGCTGCAGAAACCTGGACCTTTCAGAGGCGAGAGAGACAGCCATGACTGCAGACCTGGGGGGCACCCCTAAAGGCACAACACAGCCAGCCTACAGGTCCCTCCTGGTGCCTCCCACCAACAGGGTGCATCTGCCAGCACCCAGTCCCACGAGCAGCCATCTAGCCACAGCTAGTTTTGTCTCCATAACCTCCCAACCACTGTGACATTGTCCGCTGTTGGCATTCCTCCTGGTGTGCCCAGTCAGGCCAAGGAATCTGGTGGGGAACACTGGCAACAAGAATATTTTAAGATAGAGATTTAAAAAAAAAAAAAAAAACCTGGTACTGTGTCAACACAGAGTAAAATGAACCTGCGTGGTAGTCTAAGCAGCACGCATAACGAATCCGCTCTGGTCGCCACCATCGAGTGTAGAGCACACCCAACGCTTCCTAACCAATCCGCTCTCAGGTGGAGTTTCCGTCCAATCACGGCCAACGCTCCGCAGATCGCCAAACCGGCCAGTTAGAGCCACAAACGTTCTAGAGGCCTTTGGCGAGGGGGCCTCCTGGGTGGCTCTGGGCCGGACGGAGCGGAGGGGAACGGCAGCCGTCCCGGCGGGAAGCGGGCCCAGCCGGCCGCCATCCTAGGCTTTGTCCTTGCGCTTTAGCTTGGACACCTTCTTGGGCCCGCCGTTCTTGTTAAGCAGCTTCAAGACGCGCTCCTTGTGGTCCAGTACCTTCATCATGGCCTCGCGGGCCTCCGTGATCTGATCGATCACCAGTTTGCAGCGCTGCATGTTTCCCTGCGATGAAGAAAGGGAAATGAGATCGCTAGAGTAGCCTGCACTACACACTAAACCTGTTGAATCCAGATTTTTAACAGGCACCTATATATTTATTTATAAAATGCTCCCAGGGAAGGGAAAAGAAAAAAAAAAAGGCACAGTTATCAGAAATCAACTGCCTCCTACCTTCTGTGTGGGTTAATAGAACTCACAGCATCAAAAGAAACACAGACCCCGAGTCAGAGGGTTTACCTGGATGAGCTCGTTGATGCGATGTAGGTCGTCGTCGGCCCCAGCCTTCTTCTTGGGGAAAAGGCCTTCCTGCAGCGTGGAGAGTCGGCCGTAGACGTCGTGCTCCAGACTCGTCTAGAAGGGCAAAGGAGGGAGGAGTCCCAATCACTCTCCTGACCTTTAGGTCCCCGATCAGGATCCAAGTCACGTTTAGCCACGCCCCCACAGTCAGGCCCCACCCCCTCAGAGCATCACTCACCAGCTGCAGGAGCTGCGCGGCACAAAGGTGAATCTTCCAGCCCTGCGCTCTGCAGGCGATGCCCTTCTGACTGGCCACATCCTGCAGGGTGCCCTTCTTCTCTTCTGAAGGTGAGGAGGGGGGAAATCAGCCATTTCTTGCCGTGATTAAATGGTAACTTCAGCGTGAGGGATGCGAACGCTGACCTTTGACCCTGATGTCGCTGTATCTCTGGAAATGATGGTAGGCCGCCTTCCAGGGGTTGCGGTAATGCCGCAGGAGGGTGACTGGGGGGCGCGAGCGGACGGGCACGTAGCGCACGCCTTCCTCATCTGCAGGCCGGGTTAGACACAGCAACCGCGAGCAGGTGATTAGATTACTGGTGTGAATCCCAAGACTCCCCCCCCTGCCACCCCCAGCTCAGCAGAACGCTTAGGCAGGTCTGCTCCAGAAGCACAGCCAGCCGCTTGAGATGGAAGGCACCAGTCAGGTAAACGGGGGGGGGGGGGGGGGGGAGGGGAAACAAAAACGCACAACTAGAGAAAGCCAAAGAGAAAGGTATTGTAATAAGTAATAGAGAGAAAATAAGAAGAGTGTAAGAAAAAACAGAAACATGTGAGAAGAAAATAAAAAAAAAAAAAAAAAA
>JABFEA020000046.1:2839956-2855735 GCA_019775915.2 Cyphomyrus plagiostoma
CGGCCCGCCGGGGGGGGGGCCCCGCGGCCCGCCCCCCCCGCCCAGGGTCAGCAAAAGCTCAGGACTGAGAAGGCTGCAGCCATGGCGAGGACAGGCAGGGGGGAGCTTACCCACGGGGATGGCGGAGGTGGTCACCGCTGTAGCATGGGACGAATGGGACGCCATCGTCATGGTGACAATGTTGCTGGTGGTCATCTGCGTATGGGGCACAGAGCCTGGGGGGATTTATAATGGCGGGATTTACGAAAGGGGCGCTGCCACTCCCACCTTCCGCAGCCAACCAGCAACCCAACGTCCCCATGGACCCGTGCTGGGGAGGGGGGGGGGGGCGGCTACTGGAACTGTGTGGAACTGTGCATGGTTCTATAGTCTTTACACAAATAGTCCACAACACAGCATACAGCTTTATTACACCCACAATAGCATTTTTAGTCACCGGCAAGCAAAGAATTTCCACTGAATAACTGCTGAGATTTTCCAGCGAGGTCAGAATGCTCCTACCAGTAGTAGTGGGTGAAGGCACGGTATTGGTAGCCAGGATGGGGGCCACTGTCGCCGCGGCAACGGGAGTCACGCTGCTGAAAATGGACTTCTGCGAGGAGAGAAGGGATGATGTCAGAACAAAAAGGGGGGACAGGCTGGCGAGGTGGGGGGGGGTGGGGTCGAACCTGTGCCATGGTGTGGGGCACCTGGGGTTTCTGCGTGCCCTTGGCGGGGTGGGAGTGCTGCGTGATGCGGGTGGCCGTGTCGCGAGGCGGGGGCGGCCGCTGGATGCTGATGGTGGCCGGGGGGGGGTGTATAGTGAGGCCTGGGCGCCTGGAAGGAAAGTTGACATGGGTCACAAGGGTGATAAAGGAGTGTGACCATGTGCAACGGAGACAGATGCAGACACAGCTGCAGCGCGGGCTGGAGTGAACAGCGCAAAGAGGGTAGGTCTCTAAACTTCATATCCCATGTAGGCATCCAAATTGAATGAATGCAGTCTGACAAGCACTGTCATGTGACCAGCAGTCATGTGACCACAGGGGCAGTAGAAGACCCCAAGTCCTACTGACCCCTGCAGCATGTCCGCCGGATGTGTGGCTGCCGTGGTGATGACGGGGGACTGAGCTCGGGTAGCGGAGACTGGGGCCACCACCGTGGGCAGCACAGCTGTGGAGGTGGTCACGATGGGGCGTGACTGGGGGGGGGGTCACAGAAAATGAATTAATGTCAGGCTTCACCTAACTTCCGACAAGACTCTACCACCCTGTGACTATTTGTTTATTTATCTGAAACAACCTGCACAGCTTATAAAGTCACAGTTTAGGTTCGCTGATGCAGACAAGAGATGCACCTGAATGGGCTGGTGGATGATGTGCTGCACTGGGGGCTGGCCAGCACCAGCGCTCGGACCCGAGGCCGGCCGGAGGACGGTGGGACCCTTGGTGCTGGACATCACAGCAGCGGCAGCAGCCCCTGGTGACGTGGGACGGAGGGATGGTCACTACCGACAACGCCTCAAGGAGAGGCTCGACCACAGCCAAACTGAACATCACATGCCTCCAAGAACCTCACCTCTGGGCAGATGGGAGGTGAAGGTATGAGGGGGTGGAGCTGACGAGCCGATCTGGAGGGCAGGTGTGCTGCTGCGGATAATCTGCACGTTGGCGGCCATCAGGTGGTGCAGGTTACTGGAATGGCCCTGGAACGAGAAGCCGGCCTGGGTGAAGCGACCCTCTGAGGCAGAGCGCCCCCATGAGCACGCCCGAAGATGGGCGGGGAGTCGCACCTGCTGCCCGCTGATGGTCGCCACAGGAATCGCCGGCGTCTGAGGCATGCTGCTCTCCATGGTGACAGTCACGTGGCCCGGCACCTTGGGGGGCAAAGCGAGGAGGCCCTGGGTGGAAGCCGGGGCAGGGGCGATCAGCCGACTGGGCATGGGCGTCTTCAGGGTGGACTGGTGAATCGGACAGCAGTGTGACCAATTGGACGGCTTGGGGCTCACGTTAACCAATCAGAGCACACATGCTGCCATTTTATGTTAACATCTATCTGCAGCAAACATAATACTGCACGGGAGTTTTAGCTTCCGCTCATTAGCTCACTGAACACACGACAAACCCATGCTGATTAAACTAGGCATTGTCACGACTGGTTATTTACATTTACACATATTTGCAAACACTGAAAAATTGCTGTACTGTAAGTCTGCCTCGATGACACGTATCGCAAACGGGAGCTGAGCCAGTACCTTCATAGGCCCCTCAGCAAAGGCCAATGGGAGGGCCTGCGTGATGTGGGTGGGCGGGGCTGACACAGTAACAGGCGTGCCAGGCTGGATGGGCAGGTGCTGGGGCACAGTCAGGGGCTGTCCATGGGCCTGCACCTGAGGATAGGGCCTGACGACCACTGTCTCCTGCTTGTCGTCTCTGAATGGCAGGCTCCCAGCCCCACTGGGAGGGTGTTCACGTGGCCCATGGTCAGCCTCACGGCAGCTCTCTTCACTACCCCCTGTGGGGAGGAAGTCAGTATTACAGCTAATGCTAGCACCAACACTACCTGCCCTTACACATACATGCTTTGCTGGCACATAACAAGCAGACAGGTTTCCCCCTCTCCTTCTAAACCCGTCACCATACCTTGATTTGACTGACTTCCCGGTACCATGGTGCTACTGGGAACCGGAGCTTGCCCATGGCCCGGGGGAGGGACTCCAGACCGCGGAAACTGCTGAGAGCTCATCTTCAGAGGGACTGTCGATCTGCATACAAACAACTTAACTCATTCAATGCAAATCTCGGTATTAGCGAAAGTCAAAACCATTTCACCATTATGTTTTGCTTGATTAATTCAGCATAGGGAACACAGGCTGACTGCTAACGTTAACTAAATAAGCTAGCAGCAATACGACTAGGAATTATGAGATGGCAAAGAAGAGAAATGAGCAGTATCCCCTTCAAGTACGTGATGCAAAGCTTCCCCACCGCAATGCTACCAACAAACGCGGAATGCATGTTAATCAGACACCCAGCTAAGTGACTTCACACGGTGGCGGATCCGCAAACTGGATTAACCTCTAGACTAGTATGATAGCACAGATGGGTAGCTACGTGCTCACGTAAATTCACGATCGGATTATCGCCAAAGAACGGCTTTCACGAGAAAAATCATTGGAGAAACTGTATGTGCAAGGAGAAAAGCAATATGTCGCTGGGTTTCGATACATTTTTTAATTAGAAAGGCATCCAATCCAAGTGATGTGAATCCGCGCTGACATCTAACTACGTCTTAATATGAACTAACCGGCTAGTCAGTTATATCAGTAAGAGGGCGCAGGCTACATCATTCTTTTTAGACCAAGGTTTCATCCAGGAATTAAAGCAAACGTTCTTTTGAGCGCATTAGAAAGTAATGTGCACACAGCATAAAAGGCGCCCTCACCAAAAGGCTTCTTCAGCTTCCTTCGGGCACCAGATCTGCTGAACTTCTCAATCGGAGACCAGAACACAATCTGAGGCGGCTCTTGGTTCGCATCGATCAGGAAGCCTCCTTAACTTTGAGTTTTTCTTGCGATTAGAATTTTGGTGTAAATAATCCAACTCATCGTAAACCGTATTTTTGTACGGGGGGGGGGGGGGGGTCGATCTTCTCTACCCGTCTCTTCGACAACACTTATGAGTCACACCGGAAAAGGCGGAGTCTCTGGCAAAAGGGGAAAAATAACATCCAATCGGATTGCGGGATTGGAGCGTTGCCGTCCAATGGCACACGAGCTTCTGTCGGGCGCGGGTGCGTGCTGGGCACGGCCCAATCGTCCGGCGCGTTCTTGTGTCGCGTGGGGATGAAAAAAGCCACAAGGAGAACGAAGTCAACCATCAGCCCGCCCCTAGTGTAAACGTTTCAGCCCTGGATCAAAAAACAAAATTGTAAAAATACATATAAGCCAAAAGAACCTGCGACCTCGTTTCCAATTAAATCTTGCACATTCCTTTAATAATGTACGTCCAAATTACAGAATAGCGACAATATTTTATCCATTATAATAACCGGTTCCACTGGTAATACTTATTACCCCTAAATACTGAAAAACTTTAGACGCAAGTATTTCGTTTTTTTATTAGTGCGTTGACTTGTTATTTTTCTGTTCTGAATATGTATTTGACGATCAGAACTTAAATTATTCTCACTATATTGCGATATTTAACCGGCTCTTTCATTTCTCAGCGTGCTATGATTCACTTCCTCGGCGCATAAATTTTTTTATTAGTGGCTGCTATGGCAGATCCAGCCGCAATGGATAATAAGTGAAGTATCAGTGGGTTTCAAAGCACATTGTTCAGAGGGGTACAACTGTAAAAGAAAGTGAGATTATACGACAATATGAATTGCGAAACGGTATGTAACATGAGGGAGGCTTTTATTTTGAAGTGTTTAACCCCAAAAGCCACCGGAAGTACGGATCAGCACCGGCAGACTCTGGAGAGGCTGAGTAAGTTTGATGGGCCGCCACCCAATTACATCAACACCTACCCGGCTGACATCAGCGTGGAGGGCAGTCCGGCTGTCCTCCGGCACAAGGCCATGCTGGAGCCCGATAACACCTTTTAAGTATGTCCATCCCCCTCACCTCTTCAACGCTTTACACCGACCCTTTGCAGAGCGCCAACTGTTTGATTTGTAGCTATCTGTGACCCCAGGAAGAAACACCACTTACAGTTTCCTTTAAGGCGTCTGTGGCACTTCTTGGTCAAATAGGAAATCCTCCAGGAGATTCTGATCCGATATGTCTTCACTAAGAAGCGGAAGCAGACTGAGGTAATGAGGCAAAGCTGAGTTTGTCCCCCACGCCTGGAAACACCAGCCTCGCTCCCTTTTCCTTTCATAATCATCACGGGGAAGTTGTATTTCCCCTTAGTACCTGTGTTACCTCCCGTTGCTGCTATATACTGCAGTAATTGTCATACACGCCTGTCACTTATCTCAGCGAGTGTAAGCATTGCCCCTCTTTGGCCTGCTGCTCTTGGATGAAACTGGGTGTAACATATCGCACAAATATATCAGTGATCAGACGGATACCATTACCATTTTTTTCTCTCTCTGCTTTTGTGCACCAAAAGCAATTTTTTTGTCGTGCCCAGACACGGGGAGAGTTTCCCTCCTCTGCATGCTGCGTGCGCACCGATCGGCAGATGTGTGGAGGGATCGCGACCCACACGCTCGAGTCATTCCGTGTGGGGCGGGTGGTGAAGGGCAGCAGGCTGGATTATGCCCTAATTCCACCTGCGGCCATCGCCCGTGTCCGGACGCTTTTTTAATGCTCCCTGTCCGTTTAGCGATCGTGATTATTTTACACTGGGTTTGGATTTGGGGAGGGTGGTGCGTGGTCCGGATTATTGTATTTTAAACGCGTGTGTTGTGAATGGTATTATTATGATGGTTAGGGTTTGAGTAGAAGACGTTTTGTGGAGGGGGGTGAGATGGCCGTTGTTTTTAGTTGATATTCAGGCGGGGTGGGAACTTTTAAAGCGTGAATTAGCGAGTGTTTTAAGACTCGAGGATGGTTGTACAGCAGGTGTTGAGCAAGCTGGAGCTGGTTGCTGTTGGTCGGGTGGGGGCAGGGATCCTTTGCGGGTCTCTGCCCTCCAGGATGAATTAGCCCCTATATGAGAGAAAGCGAGCGGGGTGCGTTTCATTGCGCTGGGTGAAGTATCCCCTACATTTTTTTCGAGTGTTGAGGAGTGGAAGGGGGCGGACGGCCTATTGCGGAAGATGGCGCTGATGCAATACTAAGTGAAGTCCGTTGATTCTGGAAGTGTTTGTTTGATAGTGAAGGTGTTGATGAAGGGGCCGCCCCCCTGTTAACTGGTCTGTTGGAGGCGCGCCTCGCTACTGAAGACGTCGCCATGTGGATGCGCCGATGGCACCAGGAGAGGTTATTGACCGCCTCCGGCTCCAGAAGTGCCCTTATCGGGCTTTTAAGGTTGTTTTAGTCCCGATTTTACAGGTTTATATAATCATATTTTAGACCGCGGCGAGATGCATGGCACCATCAGGCTGGGGCTTTTAAAGCTTTTATATAAGGCAGGTGAGAGGGACACTTTAGCGAATTATAGTCCCTTCACCATGCTAAATAAGGATGATAAGATTTTAGCCTCTGTCTTAGCATCCCGCCTCCAGCCTGGTGGTGCCACCTCTCGTGCGACCCCATCCAAGCGCATAGAGTGGTGTGCCGTAGTATACTGGGTATCATCATAGATGTGCAGGTGGCGGTTGGCTATATGGAAACGCCAGGGACCCCTGGATATCTTGTTCAACTGGACTTTGCGAAGGCCTGTAATGGTCTGTGCGTCAGGGCTGCCCCCTGTCGGCCGCATTGCCTCCCCTGTTTATCAGTAGGCTGATGACACCTCTCTCCTGCTGCCTGACGTGCCCACTGTGAGTGCTGCTCTGCAGAGTGTCCTGCGTTACTGTCAGATCACTGGGGCTACGGTCAGCCTGGGCGAATCTATGTACTTATGCCTGGGCTGCGCTGGGGTGCTGCCTGCTGGATGTGATGGAGGCTGAGGGGGATGTGAGCCTCCTTGGCGTGATGCTTAGGAGAAGCGCGGATGATGTGATGGGGAGGATGTGGGGGCTCCTTACGGGGGGGTGGAGCGGTGGCTGGCCCGGTGGAGGGTCATCTTCCCTCGCTCCAGCAGAGGGTTTTCCTCTATGACGCCTTGGTGCTGTCTGTGCTCTGGTCCACCTTGAGCGTATCATACTTGCCACACGCACATTATATCAGGCTGAGGAGGGATGTGATGGACTTCATTTGGATGAGGGGCTGTATCATTGTCGCCTATGACGTCGTGATTGGCCCCCTGAGACTGGCGGGCTAGTAGGCGGGGAAAGGTGGTACAGGCTTACCTGGATGGGGGGGGGGGGGGTTCACCTTCCCTATGGAAGGAGGTCCTCTCTCTTGGTCTGGCACAGTGTGCTGGGAGTGAGCTAGCTCAGGATGCTCTTTGGATGCGTCTGCAGCCCAGCATGCTGCAAGGAATCCCTGCATTTTATGTGCATCTATTGTCTGTGTGGGGTGAATATTTGGAACACGCTGTTGTAGTGCCGGGGGGGCGGCAGCTGCTACTGCAGCAGCCGTTGCTCCTGAACCCCGAACATCCTCACCGAGTGGCGGCCCTTGGGTTTTTGGCCCTTGGGGTAGATGGGAGTCCACCAAGTGCGTGATCTTTTATTATCCTGCTGCCATATTTGACCAGGTTCAGCAGGTACATGAGAGGGCTTCTAAGGCCACTGTGGCACAATAGTGCCTATCGGCAAGTGCTGCCCTCCCCCATTAATGTCTGGGTGACTGAGGGAGTCTTTTCGATGTCTGGGATGGCAGGTACCAGGAGCGCTTTTAATGTAAGTGTGTGGTAGCATCTGTTTTTATGTGGTTTTACTCATGGCCTTCCGTATTGTAGTGTTTTATCCCTGTTTTTAACTGTTACTGCAGTGTATTCTGTGTGGTTGAGAAGGAATTGTATCAGACATGGTGGTGTCTGCAAGGACACGTTTAGGAAGGTTTGAACGAGGATGCTGATTGTGAATTCTGGGCCCCGGGCCCCGCCTGGTTGGATTGCCACTTTTATTTCTGGACCTTTTGTTTCTTTTGGGGAGGAATGTTTGATTTGGAATTGGGATGTTTTTTGGGACTTTATCCGTGTGTTTTTTGGTCTTGTATTTTTTGGTGATGTGTTTTCTTGTATTATTTATTGATGTTTTGTATTTTAATGATTGGATTAAATGTTTATTTTTTATTATTCCACATTAAATGATGATAGACATGCTTCACTAGGCTTGACTGTGGAGGTGTTGGCTGCACCTGTGACTTACCTCCCTGGTTGATGCAAATTACTGCTCTGGGGTGCGTTTCCCAAACAATGACGGAAGTTAGCATTAGCGATGCATCGTACTATGGTAGTTCAAACTAACCAACATCCGAAGTATGACTGATTCCCAAAACCATCGTACCACAGTAGTTTGAACCACGTTAGTTTTTAAGTACCGTAGTTCGAACTACAGTGGTTTCAGCGATGATTGGTCTGACTCACGATGAGTGTGCAAAAACTAACAAACTTCATAATATCAATGGTCTAACAGCCGGTCGCATACAAAAACTCGTGAACTGTGTAATATCATGTAAATATAGAAATACCAAACATCAGACGTCATTTCCCAAGTACAAAGGCATGAATTCGTATCTGACTGCTGTAGTGCCATTCTGCTCTTCCATTATGGCAATGACAGCTGTCAGTGTATAAGGAGTACTTCATCAAAGTGCTTTACTCTTTTCTTAGGCGACTGTTGTCCCTCTGACGTTATGTGTGTAATGAAGAAATTACACCCAATGGTCTGCATAGGGTTTTTTTTTATTATTTCTCTCTTTTTTTTTACTATATATATGGCGAAGTGTACCATATGGCACAATGACCACTGGGTACACAACATCCTTTATCAAGCAATACACATTATCTGCATATGCCACTACAGGGGTGGGCAGTCTTATCTAGAAAGGGCCGGTGTGTTTGCAGGTTTCTTTGGGATAACCATCCGATCAGTTGTTCAAACCCAGATGTGCAAACTCTTCAGTCGATCAGTTCTCTATGTACTACACTAAGTACAGAGTTGCAGCGAAAAGCTGTGAGCCTAACGGCCCTTTCTGGATAAAATTAGCCACCCCTGTGCTAATGCAATACTTTGCAGTCTGAGAATTCTCCCTATTGCTCACTACAGTACAGACAGTTGCCGATTTGGTTGATATAATGTACAATCATACCGTACTTATGACCAAAGACCCAAACAAAAATTACATTTCAAACTACATTTTCAGACCCCTTCACATTATATGTGATCGTAGAGCTAAATTAATGTATTTACCTGGAACTAAGCTTCTAACTACAGCTTGATTGCTGTAGTTCAAACTACACAACTTAATGACCGTGTTTGCGAACGTTCGTTCAAACTATGGTTTTGGGAAACACCTGTGTCGTTTAACGATGCATCACACTATGTAAGTTGCTAACGTAGGTGGCAACTACCTGTATGGTTTTGGGTAACGCACCCCTGTGCAGTGGTGTGTTGTAAAGTCATGTCTGAGTGGTTTAATAAGGGAAAAAAATAAGTGGTTAGCACAGCTATCTCATGCCTCTGGGACCTGGGTTCAAGCCTCACCCTCCCCACACACAACCACTGCAATAGTGTGTTCACTCCCATCCCAGTCTAAAAACAGTGTACTCTGCCTTGTGCCCACATTCCAATAGGACAAGCATTGTAAGGAATTAATGATTGACACTTTATTGAAAAATCACTTTAGACTGCCTTCACTGAAAGCAGTCTCATACATGACAAGGCCAGGTTCAAATCCCTCATAGCTCTTTGTGTGTGTAGTCCGCACAGCCAGGTATTCTGTACGCTGTATGTGAGATGGCCAGATTTTAGTCAGGACATCACCCCTACTTCTTCCAAAAGATACCAAGCAACCCTTAATGAAGGCCTTACAGTAAAGCACCAGGATCTTCACAGACCAACAACCCAAGTGGACTCCCATCCAAGCATTAGCCAGACCCAGTCGTGCTCAGCTTCACGCAGACTACCAGGTCCAAACTGCAGGTACCATGGTTGCTGAGAGCTTGAAACACTAATCAATGAGAATGTGAGCTGGCGAAGGATCAGGTTCAGGGTTAGAGGGCGAGCAGGCAGGTGAGCACGTCAGGACAGATGAGGCCAGGGCTGCAGGTGAGGGAGCAGACGAGAGGCACCTGGGATCATCCACACGAGGGCTGTAACAAGAGGCAGGGTTAAACGAGGAACAGGTGAGGCTTGTTAGCACCACACAACAAGGAACATGGGGGAACAGGCATGCGGGGTATGACAGTATGTTTTTAATGTGATCTATTGTTTTTATGTTTCCAGCTCTACAGATGTTTTTTGCTTTCTCACTTGTCTGCAGTTAAACGGTTATTATATATGCCGATTTAGTCTACAAGTGCTTTATGCTCAGTTGTAGTAATGAAAAAGTGAATTTTAAGCAGGCTGTAAGCAGCAGGAAGAGCGATTAATACCATCAGTACAATCTGTTTAATTATGTTATTCTGCTATGCTTTGGGCCCCGATGAATCTGGACATCAGCAGGAGAGAGTAGAAGGCCTTTATTGTCATTGTAGAGAGGAAAATACAATATATACATAAATATATAGAATGTACATATACACAGGAGCGGGTTACCTTATGCTCCCCCCCCACCAGGATTACATTTAGTTATATTTTAGTCAGAGAGAAAATGTTATTTTGCCTAATATCAGTCATACTTCAGAAAAAAAGGGAGCTGGATGAAGTGGCCGGGGAGAAGGAAGTCTGGGTTTCCCTGCTGAGAATGCTGCCCCGTGACCCGACTTTGGATTCAGCAGGAGATGATGGATGGATGGAGAAAGGCAAAATAACCTTAACATCAGTCATACTTCAGAAAAAAATGGATTATACGGGTTAAAAAGCAGAGATTTACCGTGGAGAAGCAGCAAGATGTCACAATGTGATACAGTAAAAATGATTCCTCCAGCAGGCAGTGAACTATCCCATCATGCACAGCCACACTGGGGAGTCTTGAGAAACTCGAAACCCTGGCCTGAGGGGCTTAGTGAATGAGGAAGTGAACCTGTACAGGAGGGTCAGTCCATCAGAGGAGACTCTATAGAAGGACAGAACACCAGCCCCCCAATCCAGGTATACTCCTACTCTGCGGGAGCCTGAGGGCTGTATGGGAATCTGTTCGTTATTGTGCCAGACAGTGTAACTGCGAGGACCACCACGCAAACTCCATGACTTGTCATTGGCTCCAAGCAGACAGTCAGCACTCCATCCTTTTCTTGTGATTCCTTTGTACGTCACTCCTATTTCAGCTCTATCTCCATCCCACTCAGCTTCCCAGTAACAGCGGCCAGTCAGACTCTCTCTGCATAGGACTTGGGCTTCGGTCTCAAATCTCTCTGGATGATCAGGATATGGCTGCTGCTCTGCCCCCCATGTTACCTTCCTGTTCCTCTCTGTGAGAGACAAGTGTATGTTTGCTGTGTTGGGGTCCAGTGTCAGCTGGCAATAGTCTGTAAGCAGGAGGAAGAGCAATTAATACTATCAGGCAGACCAGCATCTCCACAATTTAATCATTTTCACACCTGACACACCAACACAGAACTCACCCCGATACACACATTTTATCCCCAATATACTCCTCTAGCCCCTGCACTATGTGAGAGACGCAGCGCTGACAGACTCGCTTGCGACCACACTCCACTTTAGCCTGTATTTAATTTTTCTGCACAACATATTTACCAGAAACTCTGACACAAAAGATTAATTCTAAAAGTGAGCAGCAATAACCGCAGACTGAGCAGAGAGGCTGGTATCACTGCTGGTTAGGGGGAGAGTACGGGTGCCATCTTAGGACAATACTAACCAATCTCAAAAAGGAAAAACCTACACTCACCACATGCACAGAAAGAACAAACGCAAAGGATTCTTGTTATTGTTCTTTTTAAAACTAGTCACAAAACATTAAGCACCTTAGGAAGTATTTTACTATCCACATTACAGAGTGAAATTGGTCTCTAATTTCCACATTACTGGGGCTTTCTTCCCTTTCTGTGAATGAAAGAAATCGGACTTTCCATTGCAGTAATAGGGAAGGAACCCTTTTCTAGAACATTACTGTTACGTGCCGTAAATCCTAGGACTGGAGCCCTGAAGACCCCCGTCCCTCCCGCCTTTGCTACCATTCGCCGGCTGCAACTTGGCTCCGCCTCCTCGTCTCGACCCCGCCTACGTCTCCTGCGATGCGTCGTGTCACTTCCGGTTCCGGATGCTGAAAAGCCAGACGGCGAGAAAGCTCGAGAGCTCTGCTCATTGATTTGATTATTGGATGGTTTTGGATTGTTTGATTATCTGTGTATGACTGCTTTGTTTCCTTGACTACGCCTTTCGCTTCTTCCCCTTCTCGGTACCTTCGCTTTGGTTTGTTTGATTTACTGGTTTTGATCTCTCGTCCGGCATCTGACTATTCTCTTTCGCTCGCTGGGGGTCGTAAAATTACCAAAAAAAAAAGCCAAATTTGACATTTCACACAACTCAAAAACTGGGCTGGACAAAATTTGGTTAATATTTGGTTGCATGCACTTTGGAAAAAAATAACTGAAATCAATCGCTTCCTATAACCATCAACAAGCTTGTTACACCTCTCAACTGGAATTTTCGACCACTCTTCTTTTGCAAACTGCTCAAGGTCTCTCAGATTTGAAGGGTGCCTTCTTCCAACAGCAACTGAGATCTCTCCATAAGTATTCAATCGGATTTAGATCCAGACTCATTGCTGGCCACTTCAGAACTCTCCAGTGCTTTGTCTTCAACCATTTCTGGGTCATTGTCCTGTTCGAACACCCATGACCTCTGACACAGACCCAGCTTTCTGACACTGGGTGCTACATTGCGCCCCAAAATCTTGGTAGTCTTCAGTGGCCATAGGTGGAAATTAGCGGGAGGACATTTTAAACTGGATTTAAAGAAGCACTTCTTTACGCAGTGTGTAGTTAGAGTATAGAATAGTCTTCCTGATAACGTAGTGCAAGCTGAATCCTTGGGTTCCTTTAAATCAGAGCTAGATAAGATTTTAACAACTCTGAGCTAAGTTATTAGTAGTTAAGTTCTCCCCAAGCGAGCTTGATGGGCCAAATGGCCTCCTCTCCTTTGTATAGTTCTTATGTTCTTATTTTATGATACCTTGCACACAGTCAGGGTACCCAGTGCCAGAGACCGCAAAACATCCCCAGAACATCTTAGAACCTCCACCATGTTTGACTGCAGGTACTGTTCTTTTCTTTACAGGCCTCATTCCATTTTCTGTAAACAGTAGAATGATGAGCTTTGCCAAAAAGCTCAACCTTGGTCTCATCTGTCCACAAAATGTTCTGCCAGAAGAACTTTGGCTTCAAGTACATTTTGCCATTGCTGGCTTTTTTATGTTTCTGTGTCAGCAGTGGGGTCCTCCTGGGTCTCCTGCCATAGCGTTTCATTTCATTCAGATGTCGACGGATAGTTCGAGCTGAGTCTGCAGAACAGCTTGAATTTGTTTAGAAGTGGATTGGGGCTGTTTATCCACCATTCGCACTATCCTTCGTTGCAGTCTTCTATCAATTTTTCTCTTCCGTCCACGTCCAGGGAGGTTAGCTACAGTGCCATGTATTGTGAACTTCTTGATTATGTTGCGCACAGTGGACAAAGGAACATGAAGATCTCTGGAGATGGACTTGTAGTCTTGAGATTGTTGACATTTTTCCAGACTTTTTGTTCTCAAGTCCTCAGACAATTCTCTGCTCTTCTTTCTGTTCTCCATGCTTAGTGTGGCACACAGATACAAAACAGAAAGGTTGAGTCAACTTTTTTCCATTTTTACTGGCTTCAGGTGTGATTGCTATATATCACCTGTTTCTTGCCACAGGTGAGTTCAAACAAGCATCATATGCTTGAAATAAAACAACTTACCCACAATTTTGAAAAGGTGCCAATAATTTTTAGCCCATTTTTGGAGTTCTGTGTGAAATGTCAAATTTGGCTTTTTTCTCTTTTTTGTGTTGATCGAATGCACATAAAGGAAATAAACATGTGTATACCAAAACATTTGTAATTGCAACAATTTTCTGGGAGAAATGGTGCATTTTCTTGAAAAATTCCAGGGGTGCCGATAATTTCGGCCATGACTATCACTTTTTCCCTGTACTTAGTTCCCTCTTACTGTTAAATATAGATGGGATAATATTTTGGACACTAAGCTGTTTAGCCATAAATGCGGGCAATTTACCGGCCTTTTCTCCATGTTCATAGTATTGCTGTTTGGTGCAGAACAGGTCGAAATCAGCTGTCTTTTGGATAATGGTATTTATGTATAATCTCAGTTTATTCATTTTATTTCAAATAGTTTGGTCTGTTTTTTTTTTATACATATTCCTTCTAAGTTCTATCATTTGTCATTCTAGCTTAAGTTTTTAACCGTCAGGTTTTTTCCGGTATGACCAATATTGGATAAACTGTCCCCTATAAACTGAGATCATGATGCCAGGATCCAAGACACAGCTGTCATTTTGTAGCCAATATTCTGCCATGGTTGTTCTCATGAACTTACAGACCACCTCATTTAGTAAGAGTGAGTTATTAAATCGTCATCGTATAGCTCTCTCCTTATCATCTAAGGTGGTCAGTACAATATCAACCGTTGTATGATCAGAGAGAATTACGTTTCCAGTACAAATTCTCTGAATATTGCTAACAAGGCCCTTAGAGATCAATATATAATAAATTCTGGAGTGAGAGGTATGTGGGTGGGAAACGAATGCAGAGTCTTTTCCAAAGGATGGAGTGTTTGCCTGATATCTATTAGGCTGAGCTCTTCCAACATTGTATCAGTGACTTAGCATGTCAGAGGAGCGCCCGGTCAGTTTGTCAGAGGAGCGCCCGGTCAGTTTGTCAGAGGAGCGCCCGGTCTGTTTGTCAGAGGAGCGCCCGGTCTGTTTGTCAGAGGAGCGCCCGGTCTGTTTGTCAGAGGAGCGCCCGGTCTGTTTGTCAGAGGAGTTCCTTTTCTGTCCTTGCGGTATCAGTGACTGTGAGTGTCAGATGAGTGCCCCACATTTCCCCCACTTTTCCCTCATCCTCCCCTGCCTTCCCCCCGCCTCAAAAGTGCTCACGGCTAAATCTACTTAAGACCAGATATGTGAAAAATGTACTTAAGTACAGTACTGAAGTAACTCTACTCTGTTACTTTCCACCACTGGACACTGTAATACATTTCATATCAACATATGAAAGTCATTTTTATTTTTCATTTTTTTTTGCCTATTACTGTTACTTCTGGTGTGTCAGCGATGCTCTCATTCCAGTACACCGTTCAACCAAATTTATGAACAGCGCTCATAAATGTGTGCTCATGTACAAAACGTAATGTAGAATTAATGGTATTCGTTAAAAAAAATTAATAAAGAAAGAAAAGAAAAAAACACTGAAGCAAACGTACATCTCTGGACCCCTGGTCTGGTCCGGCACTCTCCACTGTGATCCACACTATAGGGGAAGCAGAATTACATAATACGGGTATATCCATTTATTTGATTGCTGTGTCTTTCTCACATACATATGACTGTAGCAGGGACAGGCACACACGCTGTACTTACTTCAGCTTCTCCAGTGTACAGCTGGGATCCTCCAGTAGACCAGAGAACAGCTTCACTCCTGAGTCTCCTGGGTGATTGTAGCTCAGATCCAGTTCTCTCAGGTGTGAGGGGTTTGACCTCAGAGCTGAAGCCAGAGAAGAACAGCCTTCTGCTGTGATTCTACAGTATGACAGCCTGCAGAGAGACAGAAAAAAAGCTATCCAATAAAGATGATCTCCTCACCATTACAAGCAAACTATTTAAGTAAATGTGACTGCTTTCAATAATTACAGTTTATGGTGTGGAATACCCCCCTCCTGGAGCCGACACCTTATCGTGGTGGAGGGGTTTGCGTGTTCCAATGATCCCAGGAGCTAAATGGCCCGGGGCTTTATGCCCCTGGTAGGGTCACCCAAGGCAAACAGGTCCTGGGTGAGGAACCAGACAAAGTATGGCTCATCAGACCCTTATGATGAATACGAACAGAGATACACGTTTTCCCTTGCCCGGACGCGGGTCACCGGGGCCCCCCCCTGGAGCCAGGCCTGGGGGTGGGGCTCGATGGTGAGCGCC
>JABFEA020000046.1:2862923-2879071 GCA_019775915.2 Cyphomyrus plagiostoma
CCCCCCCCCCCCCCCGCCCGCCCCCCCCCCCCCGCGGGCGGCGGGGGCGGCCCCCCCCCCCCCCCCCTGCTTCCACGAGCAAATGTAAGCACCATGTGAGTTGTGGGCTACTGGCACATATAGGAGGCACAAAGCTAGTCAGTATATACGCTCCACACAGTGCTCCAGACACCAGCTTTTATTCCAACAGGACTGTGTTATTTCTGTAGTTTCTGCTCATAAAGATTCCTTTGTCCCTGTAAACCCCCACCACTAGTGCCACATGACGCGACTTCATAGAGACTGATTTGGAGAGCACCCGTACGCCCAAATTCCTCCATAATTAGCTCAGCGAGAACCTCACCTAATTTGTCTGCCTGGAGAACGCTTCAGAAAACTGGAGGACCAGAGGTTGCAAATCCAGGGGGCGACATTCACCTCGGGATCTGCCAGGCAAAGGAAAGTATCAGGTTACAAAAAGCCTCCCAGGGATTTTTCCGGCAAAGCAACACACTTCATCATGGCAGAACAAACCTGCTCATCATGTAGCAGGAGCTGAGTATTATTTTGGAGATGGAGTCAGAAGGTCTTTCCTGAATCATGGTACAAATATGGAGATAACTAGGCAGCGAGAATGAACGCTTCATGGAGCAAGTTAATGGAACATGACACTCAGAAATCTCAAATATCCATAAAATTTCCAACTTAATAAAAGATTTGGATCCATAAATGTTCAGTGACTTTTTTGTTTTATTAATAAAACCCAGTTTAAATTCTCATTTTTGGGAGCAGAGATGTTTTTACTCACCTTAAACAATGTGCACAGATTTCAAAAAAACCACACGAAAAGCGTCAGCATACATTCCCCTTCGCTTCGCTCCAGGAATTTCCAAGTGTTCTCTGTTATGGCTCAAGACTCTGCTCCTTTTCAGGCCAAACCAGGCCCGACTCCAAAAACAACAGAGATCTGGCATCTCTCTAGCAATGCAAGGAGACCAGCAGGATGAAAATATTAGCGTTTCCATGGAGATGGGATGGGGGTCGGAAGAGGTTCGTATAGGACCTCTAGGTCCTTCAGCACTGTGCGTAGTGCTAAAACTCTCCAGATCCAACTGGAACAACTTTTCTGGCGATTTTATCTGCCACGACGAAATCAGAAATAACTTTCAGTAATATATATGTGCTCTCAGATGAAATACTAGCGGGAAATAGTAGCTTGGACTTACACAAGGTCTTGTTTTATTTTGTGTAATACATTCTATAAAAACCGAGCTTTTTTTGGACAATGTATGAGGTCCCTGGATTTACATGGTAATATCCTAAGTCCCAGAGTGTCACATGGTTTTGGGCCCATGAGAACTTGGGGTAAAGCTGTCAGTAATCATGGCTCCAGTGAATCTGTGGTTTCTTTCACTCCTCTCTCACCATGTCGAGCTTTGCCTTCTCGAAGCTTCCGTTTTACACCCTTTTGGTGTGCGGCTCAGGTCACCTCCATGACACAGCCGTGATGAGCTCACCCAGGCCGTATCCCTGCTTACAGTACGGCATGACATCGTCTCCTTTAGGTCTGACTTCAATGGCTGCAGACTCAAGTGTCGTGACTGGCAACGGTTTGATTAAAATGATGTGTACGGGCATGTTTGAAGTTTTGACACATCCTGACAGTGACCCTTCACCTTAGACGTTTGATTTGAGTGGGATAAAGGACAATCAGCCCCTGCTGACTTGGGGAGGAAGGGGGAGTGTGCTGGCTAGGTTTTGGCAGTATTACGGTATTTTCCTTCAAATTTGTCAATGGGAGGAGGGATGCTAGCTATACCCCAGCTAGCGGGTGGTGGAAAATTTTGCCAACCGAGTGGGGCGGGGGTTATGGCGGTATTATTTCTTGCCGGCTAATTGTACAGCCACTGAATAGCGGAATGACAGACTCCTGATACATTGCTCATAATTTTTTTATAATCATTATTTATGATGTGTTCTTTAGAACATATTATGTGTTTCATGCTGTAAGATGTCATAAATGGTATGGGAAGGTAAATCTGATTTATATAACGTTTGATTTACATAGGGATTTGTGGTACAGATTACTTACATCAGGTGAGAGGTGCTTGTATGTAGACTTGAACCTGCTCCATCCATATAATAATGTCTGATCAGCTCCAGAATATTCCTGGACCTCTCAAAGGAAGATGTTGACCTGTGGAGAGATCCCCTTAAATTATGTCATGCTTGCTTGTGTGTCTGGTATGATCTTTAAAATATTTATCATTCTTTTTCTGCATTTTGGCAAAATACCAGACATCTGAAATTAGTCTAAGAAAAACAGCCGCTCTTGTTTTCTGTAAGTCTTTACATATTTATCCAAAGTGCATCAAGTTTGGCATGAAAAAATTCCCACACGTACTGAAAGCAGCTGTCCGTTTGAAACGTCACCGCAAACATCTCACACTAATCTCTTTCAAAGACTCATGGGCTGAGGAGTTGTGTTTTAACTTCGAAATTTCAATCTTTCGGACTGGAAACTTGAGATGGGCAAGACTTCAACATACCCACTGCAGAGCAGGACAATTTGATTAATAACTGGAAACCAAAACAATGCCATGGATTGTTCCCTGTTCACTTTCATAAAGTCACACAGTGAATTATTTGTGGGGCAGCTTTTATTTTCTCTCCCCGGTTCTTGGTTTTCAGAAGAATAGTGTGTCTCCCAGCAAAACATCCATCACACATTTCCCAGTCTTCTCATTTCAGCTGCCATCCATCTACCTGGCACCATTGCTGGAAAATGGCTGTCCATGATGTGGCAGATTTAGCAGAGATTAAATGTTACTGAACAGGGTAGGTGTTGTCTACCTTTTGTCCCCTTTGTCTCGCTGTCTGGAATGGCGAAGTCATCTGGTGACTGCTCTCTGCTCGATGGCCAACACCCATGCCAACTCCCATCGTCAATGTATGTGCTGTGAGCCACGTAAGCCATCTGGATGAGGCTACATTCAGCCGATTCCACCCTAAGCCTAGCAGATGCCCAGCCACCAGTAGATGGTGCTATGGAGCAATAAGAGCCACCCAAACCACCTGACACCCAGCTCAGTGAGGACCAAACCCCCTTAAAGAAGAACAAACGCTCTCTGGGTTATGATGGGGCTACGTCCCAATATATTGTACGGCGAAAATATCATAAGCCTAAAATGCAAATTAATACCACACACCTAACCTAAAAAACATGATAGCCTAGACTAGCCTAGCTTGAACATGCTTAGAATACTTGCATTAGCCTACAGTTGGGCAAAATCATCACGAAGTCCATTTTATAATAAAGTGTTGAATATAATATAGACATTCTGCAAACAGTTAACAAATTGAAACGGTGAACACATAATGCTGTGGAACCAAAACCGTGCCATAGCTGACCAATCAATGCAGGGCCTTCAGGGGTCTTTCACTCCATATAAACCAGCGCATCTACAGAGAAGATTGGCACAGTAGCCTAATAAGTCACGCTTGTATTGTGTCAGAGCTTTCTCTGGTTCAGCTACCAGAGTCGGCAGAGTGATTTCACCGTTGGGCCCCTGAGTAAGACCCTTAATCCCCACTTCCTCCAGGAATTGTCTGACCCTGCCATTTCAAATGTAAACAATAATAAATAAAAATTTAAATGTGGGCCAGAGCAATGACCTAAGTCAGGAGAGGCTCAATTTGTGTACATCCTGCAAGCCTTCACAATGACCACCGTAAAGAAGACTTACTATGCACATATTTTCTGTGTGAGAACATTATCATCCTAAAAAAGTAAATAATCAGGCAGAAACAAAGACACAAGATAAAGACTTGATACTTAATGTTCACAAAAATAAAACTTGTGTCACAGTAGAGTTGGGTACCCTAGAATGTCAGAAGTTCGTCACACGTTTGCCGTAACAGGAATTTTCCCAGTGACATTTCCCAGACTCTGTCCTCCCACATCCTACATATTGCTTAAAAGATGCATGACTGAAGCAGGCCGTCCTATGGTGAATGGGTAAAGTATGTTGGCAGGTCACCAGACGCACATTTGAATGTGACAACATTTCAAATGAGAGAATAAAATAACATAATTAGTTTTTCAAAGCATTAGTTCCTGAAAACGCCCACATTTCTTGCCTATCCCAAACTAGGAAATGCTTTGTTTGGGAGTGGAAGAGTATATGACTTCATATAAAACGCGAGACAGCCATGTTTCAGCTTGTTGAGGTGATGACACAACATTCCCAGCAGTGATAATTGACTAACCTTTCCTACTGGTTATATGAATGGAATTATTGGGTAAACATTATGCAACTCTAAAAATCACCTAGTTTTCTCTCATGGTAGAACGGGCTGGTGCACTGGCTGAGTGTGTAACACTGCTGCTTCTCACCTCCAAGCTTGTGACTTCAAATCCTGATATCTCTCACCGAGGTTGGCGTGTCCTCCTGCAAAACATGATGAGCGGTTGAAAGATGGGTGGATGTTTCTAAGTAGTTCCTGGGTTTTATGAAGGTGCTGGTTAACTACAATATTTGTAGTATGTCAGGGACGTGAAGTGAACCTGCTGTAGAAGAAATGGCGTCGGTTCCATCTCACTGGACCAGCCTCAGTAATAATTGGACTCCCCCGGAAATGCCCCGTTATTCGGACTAGAGCCAGCTGAACTCAACACCACACCAGGATGACACTAATCGCTCAGTAAGAAAAATTCTCCACCGAAACGTGTATAACACAGAAAAGAACTTTAATTCGTGCTGAGACTCACCACGGACAGGCCTACCCATTGGCAGAACAATACAATAATTGTTATACATCATTTCACGTTACAGTAGGTTATGGTCAAGTAAACAATTAATCATAAAAATGATGATTAATCCAGCATTTGAAAATACATAAGAATAAAAAAACAATGAAATGCTTCTTTTCTTATTTAATGTCCCATTTGAGTCAAATCCACACTCTGTGTCGTCACACTGTCGTCATTTTGGCTGAGCTGAGAGTCTGGATGTGGATGATTCAGCTTGAACCCCCTGAGCAACATGATTCACGGTCTGTTGTCCTCTTAAATGCCTGCATACTTCACTGATCACACCCTTTGACCGCATAGCATGCAGGTGTCGCTCATCCTGCTGCTGTTTATATCTGCTGCCCACCAGCTTAACAGTCCCGCTAAGGCGACTGCTGTGGGCGCTAAGGACGTGGGTATGCCCCCAAAATAAGCGCAGACTGAAAATGCAGCGGCAATTCTGTCATGACCTACAGCAAGATTTAACTGAAAATGCTTCTGTAAATATCCATATGTGTAAAACTGTAGGCAACTGTTAAACTGTTAAAATTCATAGCAAACAAAACACTGTATTGTTTACCATGATTCATAGCCTGGCTAGGGTGAATTGTGGATACCAAAATACCCTCCACACTCTCGCTGTTGGATCTGTGGTGGACTACTTTAACTGTCTAACTTAATTTACTTCCAGACTCAGAAAAGCGGAGTGTAAAAGCCAGAGAAGTGCTGTTTACGCAACACATTTACCCAACTTAACCAGGATACCATTTTTATTACTTCAGCCTGTCGAGTCAGAGACAAAGAAAGGAAAATCCAAGATGTGTCCTTATTTCTGGACTAAAATTAGATGACAGTGCCTTGATTTATCTGTAAAGAGGGGAAGGAATGCATTCCCCCAACTTCTCTGGGCAGGAAGTTTCGGAATCACCAAGGAAACCAGGCAAAACACTTGATTGGCTTATTTTTCCAAAGGGTTTCTCATGAAGAACCCAGTGCCAGGACTTCCAGCACTTTGTAGCAAAGTGTCAAACCCACGGGTGTGACAGACACATCCAGCAGAACGACAGCCAGCGAAATAGTGGGAGATGCAAAAAATACAACATGCAAGTGCAGCACTAGCAAAAGCTAATGCATCACACTGCAAACTGTGCAGAAACGTTAGCTCAGTGGCAGCGTAATTAAGTCGTCCTGCGGAAGACAATGACATTTACGATCTCTTGCTCGTTTGTGCAAACAGGCTTATTCTGGTTGACACAAGGGCAGAGGGTGCTGTTATCTGGTTAATCAGGAGCCTAGCTAGAAATGTCACCTTGGAGCCCCTGTTCTTAACCCAGCTGTCTATCACAGTCCATGCCATGGGAGAATTGCATGCACATCACATGCGATGTTGATATTAATATTGAGCATTGCCCTGCCCTATAATATACTGCAGCCATTTTTCTGATTCAGTACAAAACACCCTAATTTGCATTGTGATGTCATTCAGCGGCAGTGCCAGAGTTAACACCAATGGAAAAGCTAAACCTTGAGGTACCTAGCGCAGTACAAAAGCGCCCATAGGTGGGTGCCTAGAGCGCCACCTTCTGAAGGGGTGCTGACTTAGCAAACCAATTTCAATTTGTCTCAGACAGGGGGCGCTGGTGGTGAAGCTTGCCTAGGCAGCCACGTGGCCTTTGAGCGGTACCCCAAATAATCATGTGCTATGTCTTTGTCCCTCACCCTCCATTCTCCCCATGAAAGAAACTTCACAAAAGGGCCAATTTGCAGAATCCCCAGATGGCAGGTTCTCCAAAAATGCGACTGTCCTTTGTCCTATTCGCTTTTCCATTCTGCAGCTCAGAGTGAGACAGGAGATGAATCCAGCAGGTAGAGGGCAGTGATACCAGTCCATCACAGAGCACATACACAGACACACACACACACACACACATGCATGCTACAGGCAATATAGAGAGACCAGTTTATGTTCAACTTTTGGACACTGGAGTGCCCAGAGCATGCTAACATGCTAACTCTTCACAGACACAGAGCAGGGCTGCTATTCAAACCCCAAACGTTGGAGGTGTGATGCTACACTGCTACCCCCGGAGCCGCTGCTTAGCCCAGCAGCAGCAGTAGTGATAGAAGCATAGCTGGAGGGGGGGGGAGCTATTAAATCAGTGGCATGTGCATTAGCTGCCCAGCTAAAAATGAACAGGCTGACATCAAGATGAAACAAACAAACATGGAAGCGTCAGGTTGCCTGCTAATGACTAGCAGGCTAAGAGTAGCACACGCGGGTGCGCAGGGAGACGGAGATGGTGAAGAGCACATTCCAGCCCACAGCCCAGAGGAATGAGGTAATGTCCCTCCCCACGCAGATCCAGCCACTGCTAAGCCAAGCAACTTCTTGTGACTAGACTTCAGTCCGGCAGTTTTAGGCATGTGAAATAGTTTTGAAAAGGTTAGTAGGTAGCCAGTGTTAAAGGTGAGGCAGATGTTATTTAAGTACTTTTACTACCTCTAGAGGAGAAAATAGCAGTTTGTTTCTGTTCTTTGGTTTCTGAGACACCAATGGTCCAGCGTCTCTGTCTCACCCGCATGGTGACAGACCTGCTGCAGGATGGAGAAGCTCACGCTTATTCAGCATAGCTGGCTTTAGTATATCATCATGAAATACCATGTGCTCATTTTCATCACTCTTCCTCACTGATTTTACATGCCTGGTTAAACTGGCATTTCTATTAATGAACGATGTTAAGCCCTTATACCCCTGATCTTTGACGATGTGGAGTTTGATAAGTGATAGTAGGGGCCGTTGTAAAGTGGGGGGGGGGGGGGCAAATCCAATTTTGGATCATAATTGGATTGGTCTTGGGTAGGGTCTTGGTTTGACATATTATCTGGGGGCCCGAAATCTCTAGTGGCAGCCCTGATGGAGAGTGTGTTTAGGGTACCAGACAAGGGCAGAATGAGGTCCTTTCTGGTACCAGCCAAGGGCAGAATGAGGTCCTTTCTAGTACCAGACAAGGGCAGAATGAGGTCCTTTCTGGTACCAGCCAAGGGCAGAATGAGGTTCTTACTGGTCCCAGCCAAGGGCAAAATGAAGTGCTTACTGGTCCCAGCCAAAGGCAGAATGAGGTTCTTACTGGTACCAGCCAAGGGCAGAATGAGGTGCTTACTGGTACCAGCCAAGAACAGAATGAGGTTCTTACTGGTCGAGTCCCAGCATGCAGTGCCCTTGAGCAAGGTGTCTGACGGCTGGGTAGTTCCCGTCCCCCAGCCGATTCTGCTTCGTTCCCGTCCTCGCCGCCCCTCCCCGCATCTCGCGGATCTATCTGCCCGCGTGACTCATCCGCGATTCTCACAACTCACATCTGGATTTCGTAAAGATCCGTTAAAATTCCTGACATGACTGCGTTACTGCGCTTGGCGTCATCCTGGGTCCCTCTGCAGCTGCGTCGTGTCACAAACATCCATGCGTCCTCCAGGGCTCCAGGAAAAACAAGACGAGTTTAACCAAAACAGCCCTAAACAGCCCCCCCACCACCTCAGTTTGCCATTGTTTGTACCAGTATGTAGGTCACAAGGCTGCACCATGTCATGAACAAACACAACACTGCAGCTTGTAAAATGTTGTCACTGTTGTGGACACTTCAGTCTGCCATTGAAGAAGCAGGTCAGTCAGCTTTATATCAAACTGCATTCAATTCACATTCCAAACCTGTTGTACACAATTATGCTTTTGACATGAAAGTCAAAAATATTTTGTTTATTTAAAGTGTATTCTCATGTCTCTGTTTTTTTTCTGGGTGGGGGAGGTGAATGATTGAAACTGTGGGTGTTGAGTTCAGGGAGTCTAAAAACGACTTCGATCCATTTGAGAGAAAACGACAGCAGGAATTCAAGGCATTTTTATTTTTAATTTTCTGGCCAAATGTGAAGCAAAAAATATATTGCATTCTGAAGTTCAGCTTTAGCAGAGCTTAGAACACATACATACATATATATATAACCACGCAACCATACATACCATTTATATTTGAACGCTCATATATAGCCCACTTTTACAGCCTGTATCTTTCCATTTAAGGGTAAGAATGAGGGCCCTTATATTAGTGTGGCCAACTGAAACACTGCTTAACAAATGTATACTGTAAAAATAACGCTTAAAAACTCCCAAAGTCTCAAGTATGCCAGACTGTTTCGGCAACAAATGAGTCAAGCCTGGAAGGAGTGCCTTCATTCTTTCTGTCAAACTGCATCTCTGATCTCCTCCTGAACCTGGTTTGCAAGAAAAGCAGAATAATGTGTGTAAATTCGGAAAAATTTTTGTCTAATTCAGGTAAGGAGCCCAAGGAGATGTATTAAGGTCAACCTTAATGGCCTGTTATTAAGTGTTGTTAAAATCCTAATTCATTAAGACATCACCTTTTAGCGATTAGTTGTCAGGAGAAACGGGAAAACACCGCTAAGAAATCAGCAGCTTGAACGCATTACAGCTGCACTGTGCACTTTGAAATTCCTGTACTGACGCAGTTTGGGAACTGGAGGACGCCCCTACGCCTCTGAGAATGCGAGGGGCTGACTCTCAGTCGCGTGTGCGTGGTGGTTAACGACCCCGTAACGATGTCGGTAATGACTGTTTTGTGCTGTCTAAATACCCCATAACAAAGGAAGGAGATTTCACTGCAGATGCTATTAATGTCAATCATTCCAACCCCCCCCCCCAACCCACCCTCGTTGGAATGATTGACATTGTCTTGGTTCGGAATAACAGCGTTAAGCATGCGCCCTCTCTCAGGACCTGTGGCGTCTCGGAGAGAAGCAGCGAGGCCTGACCTCTGTGCTGCAGGGTCGCCGCTGTGTGTCTGAAATGCGACCCCTCCCTCACAGTCACAGGACTCTTGGAATTCCACTGAAAGGCTTCGCGAATGACATGTTCCAGTGGCGGGGCCCTTTCCAATTTACACAAGGAAACCTCCCAGTGTTGCTTCTTAGGCCTCGCAGAAGGAGCGCGCCAGGAACGCGCCAGCGAGTCTACGACGCGCAGCTCCCCGCGCCGCCGCCGCTGCCTCGGACCCCCGAGCGCAGGAGTCACGATGCATTAATAATCTGAAGGAATGCTGTTTTGAAAGTGTGGCGTAACACATGTTGCATTCATTATGTGTATATTTAAACCGTTATCCTTGGGTCTAGACGTTACCGTTATTTATATTTACGCACATGCGTCTTGAAAATGATACGTATGGCAGGCATGGTCTTTAAAGTAAGCGACGAGAGTTAAAATACGGCCTCCGAGGTAATCCGAGCTAAAGAATGCAATTTTGGGATGCTAGTCAGCTATTCCTTAGTCTCTTCAGAACCAGAGAGACGGTCCCCAGAGACAATGAACGGCTGGTCTGTTAAATGTTTGCTGCACAAATAATGAGGCATCATGCTATACTTTTATTCTTGAAAGTTCTAACTAAAGGTCGAGGAGAAGCGAGCACAGTCCTCAGATAATACCTGCAGTTCTAATGTAATGTATTTTGTGATTCGTCAATCAGTCAGCGCTCCTGTGCAAAGTAAAAGTAAGAGAAGCTTACACCTGACCGTAGCTTACGCCACATTTAACGGTGATGGCCGCACGACTCCAGATATTTCCTCTAGTTAATGATTAGCCTCTCAAAGTGTTGTTGAGGAGTTTAGACCTACTCCATGCAGGGATATGGTGATATTTTTGGGTTGGTGGGGATCTGCAGGTCATGCTGGAGCATTTCACTGAGGTTTGAATGTGCCTTCAGCTATTCTGACAGAAAAATAACTTGTTAGGGATCTCAGGATTTCGTCAATGATGGACAATCCTTCAAATCCCGGTACAGAAAAGTATTCCAAAGACACTACCACCTCTGTGCTTCACTGGTGAAATGAGGTTCTTGCTTTCAAATGCAATGTTTGGTGCAATGTCTGCCCCAGAGCATTGTTAAAGGACTTTTGAAGTTCAAACCTGAGACAAGCATTCCTGTCCTGCCTGGTTAGTCATGGTGATAGCCTTGCCACCCTCCCTTCTGTCCATTTTCTCCATGTTTGTTTTCTGAGGGTTGAATCAATAGCGTCAGCTGAAGCAGGGGCAACCTACAGGTTCCTGGACATTTCCTAAGTGTCCTGACTTTAAAGGCATGAGTAGAAGGGCCACACCAGAGCTGGATAAGATGTCTCACGTGTTGTTTGGTCAGATGCTATAATACTACAGAGAGCTTGTAGGCATCTTCCGTGCTGATGCATATCAACAGCAGGTCTTCAGGAATTTGTTTATGCTCTAAATCTCCACTCTAGCATTTTTACTCCAGTGGTAAAGGCTGAAGGTAGTATTAACCAGCACGGAGCCGCATGCAGCCTGACTGCTTATCGAGGAATTCAAGCACGTTGAACATTGGTGGAGTGGAAAGCAGACACACGAAACAAACACAGGAAGCACCAAAAGGCAGTGGCGGATTCTCCTCCCCCCCACACTACAGCCTATGGAAGGCTGGCTGCATGGATGCTGTTGATCCACTGTTGGCTTTTTGTTTAGGCGAGCTTGACTCAATCTGGACGATTTGTTGATGGAAGGTACAAATTATCAATTTAAGGCCACCCGTTGTTTTTTATTTTACTTTTTTTTATTTGGACTTCACAAAAGTGCCTGCCGTAATGACTACTTGGGTGTAATTTTAAGCGAGAGATGTGCAAATAACATCAGGACGTAAAGGCCGTAATTCCCCAAAATGGGAGGGTCGCACAGGGAGGGGCAGCCGCGGACCCAGGCGGCGGTGTCATGATGGTATTTGCCGGCAGTGTGACGAGTTCTGGACACGTTGTTTTTCAGAGAGAATCAAGCAGCCTTTTCAGTGCTAAAAAGAGAGGGCATTCCACACATAGCTGTGGGATCACTCTCATAATCAGAGCTTGTACAGACAGTTCAAAAAATGTTGTTGGTATGATGCCATGTTTTTTTTTTTTCCTTGAACCCAACTACGCCACGTGTTCAGCCTCAAACTTCAGTGAGGAGTAGACAACGATACGATTCTTAGCATATTCTTAGCCTCCAGTTGCTAAGACGAGTGAAAAAACATTACTTGTTTACCAATATTTAAACACATATCTATCTTCCCACCACCTGTCCTACTCATGGTCAAAAACCTGTCCCAGGCAGTTCAGGGACACAGCCAGAGTGCATCTGAACGGGGTGCCAGTTTGTCGCAGGGCAATTTAGAAACACCATTTATCCATACAGGGATCTTGAACCCCCAACTCTGGCTGTGTGTGGCCACTCTTCCACCCCCAATATAGCTAAAGGTTCTGAAAAACTACAGCCACATGCATCCTTTGGTAAGAAGCAGTGAGAGAGTCCTGGGAGGAACTGGGTTCTAAGGGCCTTGCTCAGGGGCGCAGCAGTGAAATGACTCTGCGGGATTGGAACCACCTCCCTACCGATCACAGGCACCATCGCCCAGTCACTTCACTTTGATTAATCACTTCGGATAAAAACAAAAGTCAAAACATTCACTTTCAATATATATTTATTTATAATTTTTTGTTGCATTACTGAAATGTTTCTGGTATTTACGCGAAGCTGCTGCAGTTTAGCGGCTCACAGCGCTGTCTGAGTATGAGAATGTAACATGGAGTAAGGTCAGGGGTCACCCTGCGCTCGGTTATTAAGTTAATCAAAATGCAGATTTTTGGCATCGTCGTGTTTATGGCACATAATACTTACATAAGACAATTATCCATATAAAATATATTATGTCATCTCAGGTGAAAACAGACACTTCTGTAAACAAGACCCGAAAAAAAAAAATTACAAACATAAGCAAGACAAAAGTGTTCTTCCCCTACAACGCACTAGCCAGCAGATGCAATGAAAGGGGAAATATACTTTTTAAAAAAAGCAGACAGGAAACCAGCATACAGGAAGCCATGCTGTCAAAAGAAAACTTTCAAAATTTTCAGTCCCTTCCAGTTGAAAGAGGCCAATAGCGATGCAACATCCCTCCTAGGGGTGAGCGACTGGCGCTCAGGAGCGACTTTCACAGAAAGTGGCCGCTGACAAATCTCAGAGAGGTTGTTTCTCTGAACAACCCCCCCCCCCAACACACACACACACACACACACACACACACCCCACATGTGTGAGGCACCCAGTCACATTTTCACCAAAACAAATCGGAACGTGTCTCAAAGTCACTACATGCAAGAGCTAAAAGCTGTGGACAGAACCATTCTCTGCGGGAAATAGACACAGAATGGGAGTGAGTCGCTTACCATTTTAAGGGGTGAGACGGTGGGGGGGCAGGCCACAGATAGCCTTTTTCCTTGCACCAGCAGCATTCCCCGCAGAAGGAATGCGGAAAGACTGGCATGTCGGACAGCGACCTCCCTGACACCGAGAGTGATAACCACCCCTAAAGAGGCCTTTGAGAAATCAGATGCCTTGAAAGGCCTGCACTCCTCTCCCAGAGTGAGATCTTGACAGTATCTTAAAACAATAAATAGATTAGCCCATTCGCACCAATCCTCCCCTGATCTCAAACATCACAACTTTATAACGTTTTTGTAGCTCTGCTACATTCGTTGACAGAAACATGAGGGAGGATCCAGTATTCATGCCCTATTTGCTACCTTTCCTCTTTTCCCGCCAAAACACTGACCTTTCCCGTGCCGATGCCTTATCACAAATCCCGCTCTACGATTGGCTGAAGGCAAGTAAGACAGGAGCAGGGCAATAGGGGACTATATTTAACAAAATAAAAGTCATGGAACGTCAATGGTTAATCAGTTAATTGAACACCTATCAAATCAAATCACTGGTCTGTTGATGTCTGGAAGACTCGGTGGGGACCAGTTACAGTCACTTTTCACCAGCAGAGTGGTGTCACAGGTTTTTAGAGGACATGGGAGCAAAGTGTTTGGAAGGATGGTGAACGGTATTTGATGATGGGAGGGGTATTTCAGTCACATCTCTGGAAATAATACATCAGGAAGGATGTGAAGAAAAAAAAGAAAATAATTTCGGTATTCCGTTCTCTCTTTAAGACCAAAACCAACATCACGCCTCACACACACCCTAAGCAGCAGTATAAATATATATAAACACAACACAAGTGTGTGTGACACACGCACACAGGCTCACACACTCCCTCACTGTCCAATAGCTGCCATTTGCAAGTGAAATACTGTACAAGTACCTAAAGGATTCACAGCATCTCTTGCACAAGGCAGGTCTTTATTAAAAAGGGCACCACTAGTGTCTGTCCATCTGTTGTGGCAGGGTGATGCTCAGAGAGAGCCCGGCTCCCTTCGTGCTCCCGTGTGCTAGTCCGTAGTCCGCTATTCCGGGTCGTGCTGTGCCAAAGCGCACTCCTCTCACAGCGGGGTGCGGGCCTGCTGGGGCCACATCCATTCTGTCTCTAAAGCCATTTATGCAGGCAGAATCGTCTTTGCATTGCATAGAGTCAGATTGGGTGGAGGAGTTTGGGGATGGGCGTCTTTCCAGGGGTGTCACTGTCAGAATCTTCATATAAAAATCTCCACCGCTCCCCGTCCCAAGATGCTCTGATTCACAAACGCCATGCCAGGTGCCAGCTCAGGTTCAGGGTTTTCTGGACCAGGAAGGAAGACAAAAGCCCAGTTAGTGGAGGAGAGGATGGGTGAGGCGCAATCACGGCGCCTAGAGCCCCAGCCGGCCAAAAAGGACGCGCGAGTGACCACTCACCGGCTATGAGGGCAGCACCGGACTCTGTGGGAGTGGGCGGCTCGTCTGTAACCGGAGACTCGGGCGGGAGATCGTCAGCCTGAGTGGCACAGTCGCGGCTGGCAGGGCGGGGCGGGGCGGCCAGACGGGAAGACGTGGCAGCTGTCTGGTCATCCGAGAGGCTCTTCCCTGCCGCAAAGAGAAGAGGAAGAACACGGTTATGTGCCGTCTGCCAAGAGGAAATAGCAAACATTTCAAGAAGCCGCCCCTTCCCAGGACAGTAAGATATAGCTCTCATGCAACAGACCGTGCAGTGAATTTGGGGATGTTTACTATGCCACTCTATTGTTGTTTTTTTATGTGGTATTTTAGTCTATTGTTGCTTTTATCTAGTATTTATTTCACTGTAGTGTAGTGTAGTGTAATTTCACTCAAATTTTCTAAGCAATATTTCACTCTATTGTTATTTACTTTTATTACTAAACACTTTCTGAGTTTATTCTTTCTAGGTTTGCAGCTAATCATGTTTCCGGAAATCGAGCGAGTGCCGAAGCTCACCTTTCCCTGGGCCTTCACTGGCGGCAGACGGGACGAGGCCGGCGATGGTGGGCACGGAGCGGGCAGGCCGCATGCCCGGGTCACGGCGTGATCGCTGCTGGAGCACGTTGATGACGGCGTCCTTCTCCAGGATGTGCGCATAGAGAGCGCGGATTCTGCAACGGGAGGCAGAAAACGGAGTTAACGGTCAGCCTACCCACAATGCCCGGCGATTGTAAGGGCGACCCACGGACAGGGAGCAGCCAATCGCTCAGCGTACCGGTTCTCCATTTCCCTGATGCGGTGATTGGCCGCTGGCAGGTCCTCATTGAAGCTGCTGTTAGGCGAGTGGCGGGGCGAGTGGTTGATGATGGTCGTGTCCCTGAAAGGGTAGGATGTGTGTCAGGAATCGGCAGAGACGCCAATTTAAAGGGACCCCTCCCCCACAGTTGACGTGCATCTGCACCATGGCTCACCTCTGCGCAGCTGCAGTCGCGGCGGCGTCCATGGCGAACTGCCGCATGGTGCTCTCCTCTAGGTACTTCTGCTCCCACTTGGTCATGTCGGCCTCCAGTGCCAGGATCCGCTCCTCCTTCTCACACAGCTGCTCCTCCAGGCAGGAGGCGCTGAGCTGTGACGCGGTGCTGCCAGCTTGTCCCTGGGACTGCCGCTGCATGGGAGGGAGACACACAGATGGGCTCAGTAATCCCCCGGGGATAAACGGCATGGGAAAGCCCGCTCCGCCGGACGCCCACTCACCTGCTGCCTGCGGAGTGCCTTCAGCTCCTGTTCCAGCCGCGTGCGCAACTTGCGCTCCAGCGTCTCGCGCTTCTCGCAGGCGGCCTGCAGCTGCGCCAGCGCATGCTGCAGCCGCTCCACCTTCTCCACGTAGGCACACTTGCGCCGCAGCTCCTCCTCTAGCCGCCGTCCACGGGCCTGTGCCGAGCCCAGTGCCTGCTCCAGGGCCTCAGCCAGCCGCCGCTGGTCCTCTTCGGAGCCCCGCAACCGCTGCACCTCCCGCTCCAGCCGCTCACGCTCCCTGTGCTGCTCCTCATCTGTAATTGGGGGGGGGGGGGGGGGGGGGGGCGGCCGGTTGGGGGGCCCCCTGGGCCCCAGATGGCGGCCCGGAGGTTTGAAACCAAC
>JABFEA020000046.1:2895873-2906350 GCA_019775915.2 Cyphomyrus plagiostoma
AGAAGCACATACTCCCCCCCCCCCCATACACACACACACACACACCTGCAGAACAATGCTGTGTCAGCTTACAGGCATCCACAGAGAACACCTGTGACAATGACCCCCCCCTCCCTCGCTCATCCCACCTGAACCACAAACCCTGTGGAGCAAGGACAGAGAAACATCTGAGGGACAATATTAACAGCCTGATCAGCAGGTGGGTGGGGGTGGGCGGGATGAGGTGGGGTGGTTCGACCAGTGGGAGGTGGCTGCAACCTGTGATTGGCAGCATGGTGTTTCAATCCTGGTGACTTTTAGCGGGTCAAAGGGCACAGAGTACTTTTTGTGATAACAATGAACCTTTTAATATTTGTAGTATATCACACCACACCTTGGTACTTGAATTAAAAGCTTAAAAATATTTTCAAGTATTACAAATTTGCAATAGATGCTTTCTGTTGTTATGGCCATAAGTATGTACGTAGTAATACTTTAAACACTGGGCTATAAATAGCATTAGTAATGTGAAGTTGGTCAACGATTTACCACAGAGATAAACATAGGGGGTGGAGGATCTAATGTTACTGGCTTCTTGTCTGTTTGCCCGTACAGGCCGTCGTCCTCCTGTGACACAGAAAGGGATTTTCCACCTCTGACTCCTTTTATGAGAGTTTAAACATAAAGTGACTCAGCCTTGGATGTAGATGGTGCAGTTATTCCAGGTGTGTGTGTGTCTGTCTGTTTCCCTGAAACATTTATTGCTACTTGAACAAATGCGGAGGCTAGAATCATTTTTAGAACCCACTAGGGTGGCAGGGATACCCAGGGCCCTCTCACAAGGCTTTGCAGATCCAGCGTCCGCACACCGGGGCCGGTTCCAGCCCGTAGCCCCAATCCGGACCTCATGTAGTCCAAACCGGATCATCTGCATTCTTGCTCTGAAATCTGAAACTCCCTGACGAGTTTGGGCAAAGCAGACAAGAGCCATTAGGGGAAAATCACAAGACCGTGAGCTGGCATCCTCCTCTGGAAATAAAGAAAGAGAGGCCAATGCAAACAATCCAGGACAGCGAGCCGGATCAGAATGACGCGGCGTTCCTGGGAATTTGCTGTACCTCACGGGCACGTTCGGGACACACCCCCATAAGAGACAAAACCACCTGTTTCATTTTTTCCCCAAAATTCCACCACAATCAAAACTACTCTCACTAGTTGGCCTTTATCTGCAGCAATTTTCCCAGCATACTTTCTGCAACACAGATTAAATATGCGAGGGAGGGGACCTTGTCGCCGCGGGTAACAGTGAGCTGCGTTGTGTCCTGGACTGCGACCACCATAAACAGCAGGTCAGGAGGTAAACACATCTGTAGTAAACCCCCCCACCTATGAGGGAGGGATGAAGCAGCAGCGAGCTGGGGGCACAGTCTGACGTGGATGTGTCCAGCTCAACAGACATCACACCTGCTAGCTGATGCCCCTCTAAAGAAGCTAGGGAGACCCCGCACTCCGAAACCTACGGCTCGCCTCAGCTCTACGTCGGTATCACCCCCCTCCCACGAGGAGCCTGACGGGACTTGAACCAGCAACCATCAGATTGTTGGCTATAACAGTTCCCAGCTCTCATGGTATTCAAACCTCCGGGCTTCCTATCACGCAGTAACAACCAGCATTACAGTTATGTAACTTTAATTTTATTTATCAGACGGTTTTGTCCAAAGCAGCCGGACCCCTTTTCAATGTTTGCTTAATGAAAAAACCTTGAGATTTCATATCCTTGGCTCAATTACTTCAAAGAGCATGTTAAGGTACAATTTTTTGTCGAGCATATATCATGCTCCCCCCCCACAAGACATTTACATATGGAGTTGTCTATAAGACAACAAGAACATCACTTTAAAAGTCTTGCTTCCAAATACCCCAAATCTCATCCTATCAAACCAACCACTTACATCACCATCAACCACAAATACGCCAATCAACTTCTCCAAGCCCATCCACCCTCCAGCAAAAGCTCCCCCCTTCATGCATAATACCTAATGCCATCACACCCATCATCCTAATGTCTTTTTTAAATGGACCTGGGGAGGGACACAGCCAGTAAACGGCTCTATTTGCGGCTTCTTTCCAGAAACAATCCAGCATGGCAGAGAATTTCTGCTCAGATGGCCTTAGACATGGAACAACATGGAAGAAGTGCTCACTTCAGAAAATGAATCATTTTCAGAGTACGGGGATCATGTCTGTCAGCTCAGCGACTGACAGTGAGTGACTCCCAGACAAACGGAGGAAAAATGTTTACATACATACTTCTTCTTACAAAGTGCTTCTTACACTTGCTGGTGTTGCCACATCCAGTGGGGAATTCTCTGAATCCTGGTAGAATGCAGGAACTGGCCAAGAACTTTTCCGTGCAATATTATTATATGGAATATGATACATTCCACTTTTGTCTCGATTATTACTGATTTCTACCCAAAAACCAAAATTTATAACAAGAATCAAACAACGTTTTCATTGAGAAATGTGATCTAGCTGAGTTTAATAGTAAATACTAAACATATTTACTGCAGTGGTCAGCAGAAACTGGTGACAAAGGATCCACCAATGAAACTTCCCATACTAACCTCGCCCCACTCTGATAGGACACCAAGTTGGGCTGTTGTTAGCGGTAATTAGTCACATTTGCTGCATTCCACACGGCTGACTTCTGCATGCACACACATAAGTCAGACAGGGCCGCAGGCTAATAGTTCAGTGACACGGCCCATTTTAAAGGAGCTCTAATCATCATTTCCAGGGTTTAATGTCTAAGAATGATACACAGAACGCCCGGTGCTCATCTTTCAGCAGCGGTGTGCATTTCCAGAAGATGAGCAAACTCCACTTGTCAAAATCCAGACGGGTGTTTTAACAGGAAAGCTCAATCGGCTGAGATGAGCATTTCCACGGAACCAAAATATAAACGGGAACCCAATGTTTCCATTTTACCAGTCAGCTTTTGTTCCTCACCAGCCAGAAGGAAAAAAAACAGAAGGAAAAAAACATGAAATAGTCGGGGCCAGAAAACTCATGTTGTTTGTGAACATTTGCTCTTTTATTTCACTTGTCTGTGGCACCCCCCCTACCCCCCGCAAATGGACTGGCAAAGCCAGCGACATCAGCGTAAGTAATATCAGGTAAAAGTTTGGGCTACACAAACACGCTCCAGCCACGCAAACATTGTGACCATGCCAGCTGACACACCCCATGCGCCTTGTATTTGGAGATATAGCACCTTCCAGAAACAGGGGAGACCCAGCCAATGTAGACCCAGCGACAGCTGAACGGAACATACTGAATGACTCAATGTGTTCCATCAATAAATCAAACCGCGGACCCAAGTAACAACAACATAAACATTTTTGCTGTTTTGATTATTGCTTCATAACTCAGTTGTGGTTCTTTAAATGAAATACCAGAGAGGACTCTATAAATGAAGAAAATCAGGAACTGAATGTGGTACAGACACCATTAAGCTGCCCCTTTTGTAATATCTGCTTTCTGTGGGCTGTATACCCCACATAGATGCTCCACTGAACAGTTTGCAAAAGAATTTCCCACCGCTCACCTCCTGACTTGAAATGAAGCCTCGGGCTCACAATGATCCAGAATGGCCCCAGGTGTCAGTGCTGGATAACAACGTCAGCCATTGTTCACCTTCCAGTTTCAAATATGGTGCTATATTTAACTCCATGTTGGGATTCACAATACGCACAAAGGAAAAGGCCTGGATGCCACATTTCAAATGAAAAGGCTGCTGCCTGTATTTAGGTTGACTGTATCTCTTCTTTTCCCCCAAGCTTTCGTTTTTTTGGGACCTAAAAATGCCTGAAATGTCAGCGATTTTGCTTTGTTTCATTTGCCTTGTCACATCTCCTCGTCCTGATGTCCTCGTTTTTGCAGAGCAAAATATGGTCACCCTAGTCTATCATGTCAGGGGGGTGAATGGTAGGGATCCTGTACTGGGACTGCGTTAGGTTCATGCCGCGTTTAGGAAACACACCCCGCATGGTGATGTTGTCTTATATTTTTGAAAATGAGCCCCCCGGGTAGGTACTGTCTGCCAGAGCTGCTGTTGGGTCGTCAACCATTTTAACGAGGCAAAATTCCACCCGGTTAAAGGTTGCAGAAGAACTAACAGGAATTCCCCTTTAGAGCTGGCTAACCTGACATCATTCGTCCGCGCGGTTGGACGAGCAGCAAGAACGTTAATACCGCTAAAGCAGGGAAGCGAAAGGTCCAGCAGCCGAGGATATCATCGCTGTTTACCTCACATTGGCAGCAGGAATGTAAACACCGAATATTTCCAAAAGTCCTTCCATAGCTCTTTGACACACACACTATGAAAATATTTACATTTCCAAAACATGCTATGGTGAGATATGCATCACTGCCTGCCAGGCCTCTCACTCCAATCGCATGCATCTCCCATACAAATGTAACCCCCGAGCTTGGTGCTACCAGCCGTGGCAGCGTGACCCCAAGGGGATGCACATATGTTGGGTCTTCTTGTGATCTTGGGCATAAGATTTAAAGTGGACTGAAATGTATACAGTAATGTTTCATTCTGTTTGGCAGTTCTCATGTACGATCTGTTTGTATCCACTACATCGGCCGGCTGTCAATAAAATTTATACAGGAGGGGTCTACGTGTTTCCATCTCAGAGAAACACAGGAGAGAGCCTTGAGGCGTCACTGTTCGTCTTGTTTGCATTTAGGCTGGAAGATGACCCCCCACACACATACACGGCAGCCTGGATCCCCTCACGAGTCAAAGAAATTAGAAGCACGCACCACAATTTTTAACGCTCACAACCACCAGCTTAGGCATTCGTTTACATAGGTGTCAGTACCAAGGGGAGGGTCTGAGGATGCAGAGGTCGGCCCTCAGAAAGCCCCCAGGCCTATGGCCCCATGACTGATTGATGGCACATTTCCAGCCCTAATTAGAAGTCAATCACAACCCCCAACAAATCACCGTATATGATGAGGGGTCAAGAGAAGAGAAAGAACCCTGGAGCTCCTGAATGACCAGGAACAAATTATTTCTGGGCCTTGATGCCTTCAGGGCGTTTCTGAAGGTTGTCTTATGCAACGTTAACAGGCAGAGGAACACCACAGACCCCCATTACTTCTGGGACGGCGAGTCAGAAAGTGCCATGACCTCCATAGGAATTCTTCATCTTACCCCCAGCTTCAGTGCTTCAGTAACTGCAGGAAATTACAAAAAATCACCCACCCAACTTGCCACTCTGGTACGTTGTTGATGAGTTATTCCAATGGACAATGAGGCACCAGACAACAGATGCTCAGGGTATAACTGAGTGTCTGTCTGAGGGTCATGCCTCATCAAATTCTACCCCCATTAAACGTGACAAGTCACCTTGAAAAGTAGTCATCTGTTTCCACCTACCCTTAAGGCACATTTGACACAATGCACTGCTTAGTTCCCATTAAACTTCCAACAAACAGCATAGAAATACTTATGAAAAGAATCACAGCGAAGGAAGAGGTCCAGTGCAGGTAAGAACCAAAGGAGTACCTCAGAAGGAATGAAGGAAGTCCATTTGTTAAACATACTAGACTGGATGGAAAGTGGTCAGTTTGATCTTCTGGAACCTCATGGATATTGAAAAGTCAGCCTTCAGCAATGCCAGGTGCTACAAAGCAAACCAGCGTGAAGATCAAAACCAAGAAATTGCAAAGGGTAAAGCCTGAGTCTAGTCAATGTTCTAAGATTAAAAGAAGCCCTAAATCTGAGCATGAAATAGTCAACTGGACTGGAATTTCCAGCTATAGTTTGAGTCTGTCCTGTATCCAAGGAAACTTGACTAATGATGGTAGAGTGAATGTATTAAAGTGGACTTGGCTCAGATGACGTCTCTCATGCCGGTTAGGGGCTCCAGTCATCTAGCTTCCTCCAGGCCCCCAGTCCACCGGCAGCCGCCATTGTGCAGACACACTGATAAGGGCCCTCTCTTTGTTTCAGCAGCATTCCAGACCCTTCGCTCCCGTGTCGCGGGGCTCCAGGGCGACAGGCACGCCAAGCTGTTTCCCCTCCACACCTCGAACAATGACCAGGGGCCAGAGCGGCCGGCAGTGAGAGCAGGACGCACGTCGGCTCAAATGCGAGGACGCCGGGCGTTCTTCTGATGTCCGACCGATGAGTCTGCCAGGAATCCGGGTGGGGGGGGGGACGGATCTCAGAAACTGTGGGAAAGTGTCTCCCCTTTCATTTGAGGAATGTCACTGATATGATGGAAGATGTACTACGGCAAGATGGGGGGGGAGAATCATCCGGAATCTGGGGGATTGACTTATGCAGGGTTAGCCCTTGTGACTCAAATCCTGACCCCCAGTCCTCTACAGCAGTATACATGCACGTATTTTGTGTACATATGGACAATCGCTGTTCGCGAAGACTGAACACAGAAATGGATGTTATTGAGTTATCGAGTTATTCCCCGACCCAGATTTGATAAAATGCCTCATGCTGCGAATTGCGCTGCCATCAATCTTGCATCTCTGGCTACATGTTTTGCCTTTTAAGGCGACATTCCAGGTATATCACGCAGAACATATCAGGTATGATCAACAAGGAAGTGTATAGGATACGCGCGCTGAGGATATGGCCAAGTTATCTCAGAAGTAAAACTCAAAAATAGAAGTCATGAGGGGCACGGTCAGGTGCAGGCAAGCCCATCAGCAAAAGAAATCAACAGAAGGTGGCAGAGAACCGCACCACCAGGCCCAGAACAAGATGTTGTGCAAACACTAGAAATATTGCAAGCATCTGGTTTCTGATCAGGGCCTGTTTGTTTTGGAAAATATATTCCACACATCGTCAGCATTGTCTGGCTGGGAATGCGGTGTGCTCGTAGCACACAGAGCGTTCTATGTCATTATCGTTATTAATCTGATTCTGAAGACCGCTATATACCTCCTCTAGAGTGTGTGCTTCTGTCCATCTGCTGCTTTTTCATTCCGTCTCCAGCTTCATCATTCGCCACTGATTCCACTCCGCAGGTCGGTATGCACTGAGCTGTCAGTAGATGGCGCTGGAGACACAAGGGAGAGGATCCATGTTCCTTGTACTTTAGCCATACCTGACAATCAACAGAAATGACAAAATGTGCAAAATAAACTCCATTCAGCTGTTACAGATTCCCAAACCTATAACCGCCTATTCCACAGATGTGTCTGTGATGGAAAGTGTGACGCTGAATTGATAAAATGCCCTCACAGAAGCCTGAGTATCACTACACCAACCCTTCCTACCCCCATGAGGATTCACATAAATATTGCCCAACTAGGTGGTTATATTCCAGCACAAGGATTCTTCTTTGACATTGAATGACCTCACAGAAGATGACAGGTTTGTCTAATAAACAAACAAAGGGCTCTCCTCATACACAAATGATCATTCACACAATGGTGAGGTGAAAATCAATCAGGTCAGGTCAGGTCAGGTCAGGATCCTCAGGATCCTGGCTAGCAACCCCCCCCCCCACCCCCAGGCAGACACATGGTCCAGTCCCACCCTCCAGAAATTACCCTCCATCTGCCACAGCCAGGTGTTATGTGGGCGTCCCCTTGACCTGGTCCAGCCCCTTGGGTCCTAAGCAACAAGGATCCTGCAAGCCGAAAATCAATGAATGCCAGTAAAATGTCTCGTCATCAACCCGATGGCACCACACATCTGCCGGAACCTTTGGAAGCCAATGTCCTCCGGCTGTTGGCTGCTGTCTTTACAATCATCGATCCTGTCACATGGCTAAAGGCCCATGGATATAAATTGCCGAGTCTGCCCCCGCTTTGTGTCTCCCAAGGCCCTCTCTGTGGCTAACTGAGAACCGAGGTTAACAGCTGGTTTGTACCCTGGGCCTGGCAGGTGTTCCTTTCTCCTGAGTGTATATTGCGACGTGCTGCATCAACTCTCAACGAGACCGAGTTAGCGAGGGAACATGTTCCACTAGTGGCCTATGTCCAGCGGGGTTCCAGAAGGCTATGGCCACTACCATTTTATCACCCCTGTGAGGACTGGCTTTCACATATTTTCACATTTTGTTAGAACTCCGCAGATGCATACATCGTGTGCCCAGTGCTTTGGCTCCGTCCATGAGGCCCCTTAAGTCATTTCCGCCATGCTAAGAACCATGCCACATGCGCTAGCTCTCCAGACTGTACGTCTAGCTTTGCAGACAGTGAATAACCATTACTGCCATTTCCATGGTAACCTGTGGTAACAGAGGACTGAGCCGTTACCTGTATGAGTCCAGGTGTCAGAGGTAAGGAAAGACTTAGTCATGCACGAAGTTGTTATTAAGAATGTACAACAAACACATTCATGCATTGACTAGACCAGCCGCAGCATATGCACATGATTGTTGAACTATCTGCGATGTACAGTATTATAGACAATGTAAGGGCGCCCCCTGCTGCTCATTTTTGTTGTGCAAAAACATTGCATTTTGTCTATGTGCAGATAGTGGAGAAAATAATAAAATTATCAAAGAAATATGATTTACTCTTAGCAAGAGATCAGAGGGCACACAAAAGAGCACTTTTACAAAGAGGGAATTTGCAATGACCCCCAGAATGTTCGAGAATGTGACAGCATCCATTTGCCTGGAAGCCATTCAATTCACACCAGGGTGATGGGTGAATCCAGGGCTGTGCCTTCCTCTAAAAAGTCCACAAAATACCAGAGATTCCCACTACTAACTGGGGACCTCCCACCCTCAGCAGTGTTGACCAGCAGGCAGTGAGGAGAAGTAGTATCCGGATGAATTGACAGCACTAGAGGGAGCTCTCTGGAAAGGATTGAGTAGAACTTCATAGGGCAGCAGTGTGTGACCCAGTAGTAACTGCCTATGTGGCCAGTGGAATCTGAGCGAAGATCATTTAAGCACCATAGTCTCCTACCCATGGATCTCTCAGAGGTGCGCTGATAAAGTCACCCAGTACTAGGTTGATTTCTCTATTAAGCAGGAACATTCATCCAAAGCAACACACGATTCTGAAAGCAGGGATAGATACTCACTGGAACAATTAAGGTTAAAGGTCTTGCTCAGGGACCCAACAGTGAAAATCACACTGTAGATGCTGGGATGCAAACTGCCAACCTTTCAATCACAGGGACATTGTTTGACCCACAGAGATAAACATCCCTCCATGACCTGCCGCTTTTTCAAATTCCAGTGTTAGTAGAGAGAAGAAACGTTTTACATTTTCACCCGGATGTACACTTCTGTTATATGAACGAAGTAGGCTGAAATGAGCTCTTTTAAAACCATCCATACATCTTTCACAACACCCTGATTTTTACAGCCCCAATTGGTTCCGCGGCTTGTTCCATAACCGAGGGGTCCGTCTGGGTCTGGCGAAGGATCTCCACACATAAATGTTCTCTTCATACCACCCAGGGCACGTGTCCACGGTGCAAAATTCCTCGCCGCTGTTTGTCAAAGCCTTACTAAGCTGGTTACCACAGCAACCAAATACTGCTCAGAAAGACCAGCCTGGAAGGCCTAGCAGCCAATCGCCATGCTGACCGTGTTTAACCGCGGCCTTCACTGGAATCTGTGCCTCACATGGTCGACATTAAAATTCCACATGCTGCTCCCAGAGGTCGGGGGAGGGGGGCAGAGGTGCTTGGACATTGCCGGCTCGGCATTCGCATTCCTCCCCTGCTGAGCTGTCCTACTGCTGACTGGGGGCCCAGCAAGGGCTTGGGTGTCCTGGTTAGATGGCTGCCCCCAATGCAATGGAATTCCTGGGGGGCACGGCCCCCCCATAGGTGCCTGTGTCGCTGCACTGAGTTGCTCCTTTTGGAATGTCCATCAGCATGTTACAGACAGACCAACTTCAGCTTCATAAATCATAACTTGGGGGCGGCGTGCGGCTCAGTGGTTAGAACACTGTGTCTGTGCCAGAAGGTTGCTAGTTCAAATCCCAGGGTCGGCAGGGTGATGCCACCACTGGGTCTCTGAGCAAAGCCCTTAACCTCTGATTGCCCTGCTTTCTCAAAAATGTACATCACATTTGGTTAATAAACAAATTACAATTTCTTTACAATTTTCTGAACCATTGGCATTTATTTAAATTCACAATGACTGATCTCTTGAAGAATCATCGCTCTCGGTTATAGCAATTCAATTACCGAGATTGTGTGTGTATGTTTCAGTGGAGTGTTTCAATTTCTTTATAATGCCTCTTATATCAGTTACATTTGATCATTTACTTGCTGGATTGGGGGACTAGATCATAAGCCATAGATACATTGAGGGAATAATTCTATAAGGCTCTAACTAAACTGAAACAAGGATGTACTGGCACTGGAAGGGGTGGGTGATCCAATCAAGACCGATAGAGGGAGTAGACAGACAACGTAAGCGGCCCTTACTTATCTTTAGCCTTCTACAAGGACAAGTACTAACTGACTAACTAGGGCAAA
>JABFEA020000046.1:2911187-2924695 GCA_019775915.2 Cyphomyrus plagiostoma
TATATATGTGTGTGTGTGTGTGTGTGTATTATTTAGTCTTAACCGGCGTCTCGGTGCTGATTTTCCTTTCTTGCATATTTGCTATTAGCCCAGAATAATGCTTCTGAGTGCAAAAAAGCTACAGTTTCAGACAAATTGAGAGCATCCAGGTTACACAGCTAAATAATTAATAAAACGTTATCTGCTACTGCGATAAAATACGAAAATATTTTGCTGTTATCTATTTATGTATATAGTTTTATACATGCAGTTTTTAGACATGTTTTAGTACTGTTGATGCGTACATGTTTACATTTGCCGTTCGTTTACAGATCGCACCCCCAGTCCACGCAGTACATTTCTCATACACGGCCCTGTGCTTGAAGGAGCCCAGGAACCAGCGCACAGCTGAGAGGGTAACGACTAACAAAGCCGGACCTCCGCGATCCAGCAGCAGAAGCAGAGATGCCCCGAAGCGAGTACGACAGCGAATGTCCCGTCTGCCTGCAGCACTACACGCGGCAGAAGCGCGTGCCGCGCCGGCTGCACTGCAAGCACACTTTCTGCACGCCGTGCCTGGAGTGCTTGGCCCGTCAGGACTCCTGTAACCTGTGCACGGTGCGCTGCCCCCTCTGCCGCTGGACCACGTGCGTGGGCCTGGCCGACCAGGGTCCCCAAGACTCGCTGTGGGTTAACAGTGAGCTCTGGGACTGCATCCCTAGCACGGATGAAGAGGATGATGAGATCACAGTGGAAGACATGCCCACCAGATCCACAACATCCACTCCACAGCCCCAACGGTGATTTGCCGTCCTGTTTTTCTGGCTTACAGTGTGACTGGCATAGGGGCAAGGCTGCCAAGATGTGGTAAACACAGGAGCACATGCTGTAGAGGACAGGCTGAGACTTGCATGTTTACTAGCAGGGCCGATGAATGACGGGCATAGCTTACCGTTTTACTTCGGCGAGGGCGGTGATGATAGATTCTCCAGCCTTTGGGTCAGTAGGGAGTGCAGTTGTTGAAAGAGATTACCAGATGCCAAATAAATGGGTCCTTACATTTGTTTAACGAAACAGTTTGACCATATAAACTAGCAGTCAGGGTAAGTGAGATTCCAAACACATAGTGGGTTAGTTGTCCGTGGTCTGTTGATCACTGCCTGCTTTACCCAGGGTTACTTAGTCATCAGTCTACAGCTACTGACTTTTCCCTCCATCCTTGCCATTCCCAGGAATGTCCTGAATATTCCCAGCGTTATGAGCAAACTCGGATTCAAACGGCCGCAGGGGAGTGTGGCGGCACGACCCGTAAGTTGCCCCTCTCTGCCAGATCGGCCTCACAGTTTTGAGCCACTCGCATCTCCCACGGCGTCATAATCATCCCGTCTGTCTTTCCCACAGCTACCTTGGTTCAGACCCATCTGCAGGTATTTCAATCACAGGTCCAAAGCTGCGACTAGGCAAGGTAAGCAGGTTCTGCTCTTTAAAAAAAACGCCGTCAAGCGATGTTATCGGAAAACATGGAAGCTGAGATTTATTTAGCATAGTCGTGTTTATCAGTATTAATATCTGTGTCAACAAACCAGAAACACTAATTATTTCTCGTCTCTCCTCTCTGTCAAACAGGTAGGACTGTTTTCTGAAGCAGGATGGGGCAAAGGAAGCCTTTTATTACACAAACGATGACACAAGAATGGACTTGTGGACAAACAGGCAGTTTATTTCCTGGATGTTTCTGGATCGCAAGAATCTGCCTGGCATGCAGTCCCAAAGTCTCCTCACGGGATGAAAATAAAATCAAATCCTACAGAATCTTTGGAGAGACTGCCATCTAAAAGCGCTATAGCTCACCTAAATCTAACATTAGGTGAAAATTTTGGGCTACGGACTATCTGCTTACCTTCCCTGCATGATATCCCCGAGCCACATGAAACCTTCTGAAGAAATTATTTTGGAAATGTTGTTTTTGATATTTAATATGTAATAAGATAATGCTACTCATCTATGTGTATTTTGTACGTTAGCTGTTGTTTTAATAATCAGTATGTTTTACCTGTAAGTTGTTCATTTTTAGTCCCTTGCTCAGAATGAATCTCCTATCTAACACACGGCATTTACAGTATATGACTTGATTTGTGATTGTGTGTTATACAATTAAATTATTTGAAATACACACTTTTTCTGTGTATTTTCTGCTCACAAGCCCCTCCACATGTTTCTTGAAATCACTTACGAGAAAATTTAAAACGGTAACACATTACTTGACGGGGCACAAATAATATAGTATTATACCATTACTAATATATCATATATTAATTAACCACAAACTAAGTCTTAGTTACATTCTGATAGCATGTTCGTTCATCATTAATTAATGAATCGCGACACATGTTTTATCTCAAGCAGAGATCTGTATCTTGATTCTGTAAACCTATATGAACTACTGAAGAAACAAATAATGAAGAGTGCATATTAAATAACGTCATGTTTATTATTAATGAATCATGATCATATTCTTTTCTCAAGAAGTTACTATATACAGCGGTACCTCGGTTCTTGAACTGACTAGAACTCGAACTTCTTGAAAGTTGAACAAACCAGTTAGACTCGATCTGAATATCAGAAGTCAAACCGTGAATGCTGATTTAATATAAATTGTACATACCAGGAAATGAGTCGTACTACAATGCAATTCTTATTTGAATGCCTTCTTCACAGACTGGACGATTAACCAAATAAAGCAGCGCAACATTACAGGAAGTAACAATAAATAAACCACAAAGGTACGTGTTGTGATCTCGGGTGCACAGAACGACAAGGGAGGGAGTTCCAGGCGAGAGGATCGGGAAACAGGGTTTATTAGTACACCACAACGACATAACCAACGTTAATGCCGCGTCTGCCGGAAGAGAGGCAGACGCAGACATAAATACACGAGGCGAATCACAAGACAGGCGTGCGGCGGCGCCACACGGGTGGAAACAATGGGCAATCACAGGAGGTAACGAGGTGGGTGTGGCACACGAGAGGGAAGGACGTCGCAGGACGTAACAGTACGTGTACTATTAGACCATTTATGTAATTTATTTAAACTTTATTTTACCAGGTAAATTAACTGAAAATCAATTCTCACTGCTTTATGTGATATTCGGGAGAAATAGCAGATTACGCATTGGAACTGCCTGGGATAAAAACGTCATGCGCGTAATTAAACTCTGCAGCTAATATGGGCAAAGGTGTGTCGTTACGGAGGCGGTTCCAGTTTGTGCAGCTGGGTGAGAGGTCACAATGATATCTAACCGTAATGCATTGCATCAGGATCAGAATGCGTTGCTTTAAGCTAGCGCTGTAAGCAAGTCGAACTCACCCAATGACCGGACTGGGGAAACAAACTGAAACGTGGACTTAATACAGAGGACTAATGACAACAACCAGAAACAGCTGATCACATAAGGATTCCACATGAGGTTAACGAGGGGGCGTGGCACACGGAGGAAGCGAACGATCGGGGCAGGACAAGGGTAATGTTGGGATAAGATCTTTATTGTTTTGGAAGCCATTAAGAAAAAAATGCTATTCTTGTTTTATGCTAAATTAATGTAAATGCTAAAAAAAAACATTTAGGTGTAATTTTGGGGGATCAGGAACCAATAATTGGTTTTCCACTATTTCTTATGGGAAAAATTCGATCAGAACTCAAACTTTTTAGGATTCAATCCAGAGTCCGGAACTGATTAAGTTTGAGAACCGAGGTACCACTATATGTTACTATATCTTTTAATTCTTTAAACCTTTCTGAACTACTGAACAAACAAGTAATGAATTACACATGTGAGACACTGATCAAGTTTTCTCATCTGTATTTGTTTATGGTTTGTTTTTCAGTAGTAACCAAGTTACTACATAGTACTTGTGCCCCATCAAGTAAAATCTTATCAAAAAACCTGATTCGGTGTCTTTTGAGCAAGAACAAACGTCATCTTCTGAAAGCAGAAAGCCACAGCCATCTACGCAAGAGCCATTTTTATCAGCATAGCAAACATCAACCCTGCCGGCCAGATCATCTTCATCTTCTCCATGGTCCAATGTGCACGTTGATGGCCAGAACGCCAGGATAACCGGACCTTCACTGGAAAAAGCCTTGTCTCTCAGAGAGGGGGCGTGAGATGTTGTGGAGAGCCCACTGAAGGATCCCATCTATGGAATTCTGTTTGGAGAGATGGGCAGAACCGAATCAGCAGAGATAGCGCTTTTCGCTAAAATTCTATTGCCCGGGGCCACCATCACCTACGTGTGTTGTGGACATCATTTGATGTTGGGCGCTCCCCATTGCTCACCTCCCCTATGATAGGTTCCAGCTCGTCCTTGTTCAGTGAGTTTCCAGCGAGTGTGGCACCCTGCTCTTCTGGGTCCTCATACAGCGCCACCTGGTGGGACCACAGGGAGCCAGCATCTCATGCCAGCCAGCTGCACTAGATTGCCATCAGACCGCAACCTGTGACCTTGTGAATGACCTCTGAATGAACGCAAAGGAGGACTTCCAGCTTCTCTGAAGATAAACACATCTTGCGTTATTGACAGAGACTCTTCTCCTCACGGGGGAGCCGCAGAGACTGAGGCTTTGCAGCTGCTCTTTAATAAACTCCATCAGATTGGAGTGCGTGAGGTGTTTTCCAGAGAGACTCGGTTTTCAGCTCTCCTAAGCTTCTTTTCACACCTCAGTTGTCATCTTCGGTGAGTTCGCTTATTTACTTCACATATTTCTGAAATAACAACTTAGCGTCTAACATTCTGTAATCTTTCACTTCATGGGGCACAAATTATATAGTACTGTGCTATTATTTATGTATTAATGTATGTATCTTAGTTACATACTGATCTCATGTTAATTTATCATGAAATGCATGAATTGTGATGCATTTTTATCTCAAGCAGTTACTATATATGCTGCTATAACTGTTAATTACGTAAACCTTTGTGAACTAATGAAGGAACAAGTCATGAATAACAAGTGAACATGTTGTGTTTGTGCATCCTTAATGAGTCATGAACATGGGCATAAATTATGGGGGAGGGGCGGTTGTAACCCCCCCACAATAATTAAAATCAGCCAGTACAACCCCCCTGGACCCCCTTAAATAAATGGAGACCTCAATCCCCCCCCCCACCCATGCTCAATCTGTAGTTATATGCAAATCATGCAATCACTATATTCATTTATGTACTTTAGTAACCAAGTATTTGTGTCCCCTCAAGTAAAGTATTACCTGGCATTGAAACACTATATTATCTCCCCACCTACCAAAAACCAGCACATCCAAGAAATACTGCAACGTGTGAAACTGGAAAAATTAAGATCATCCCCAAAAAGTTCCCTGAGACCCTCCCACAAAGCCTGAAGCCTAACAAACATATTAGCGTTTTGCCCCAAATATAAGACATCCCTGACTGAAATGACCCCTCACTTTCTGGCAATGATTTTTAGAAAAATGCTTTTGCAAAACCAAATCTTATCATTATAAAGACCAGGAGTGGGGGAAAGTTGGGACGATTCCAAGGGCCCTGAGTGACAGGGGGCCTACAAAATTAGGAAAGTAACTGGATTGGTCTGGATTGAGGGACACAATTTGATATGGCTTCATGGAGCCCAAAATCTCTAGCGACAAACAATTTTATTTGACAGAATATGTAGTAAATTAACCAGCAACCGCAGCTTAAAAAGCAGTACTATTTGGGAGGGGAGTAGATGATAAATATCAGAAACCATTGAGAGCGCAGAATGGTTTTGATGCAGCCGAACCACAGATAGTGGGCAGAAACACATATTGCGGAGAGTGAAGCCATATTAATAAATATGACAGCTCTCTTAAAACGAATGTTGCTATTTTTTGCAACAGTCACTATTGATTTAAAACCAGCAGTGGTACGGACAGGGAAGTCAACGATTTACACGACACTCAGGGATACAGGTTAAACACAACGCTTAGTCAGTGCTGCCAGCTCTCTGGCGTGACACTCACGCTTGCAGACTCTCACGCATCTGGCGTGACACACACCCTTGCAGACTTATGCAAGAATTCTTACGACAAATCAATGCAACAGCGACAGTAAACACTCATCACAAATATCATATTCGGTGCCATCTATTCCCTTTTTTGTCTAGACCCCGAATATAAGACTTATTATGAGATGAAAAAAACAGTCTATTTGCTACTATTTGGACTAACCTCCCCAAAAACAAAACAGGTCCGGTCATGCTACCTAAAATATGCGTCTAACAACCAATTCCACAACTTTAACATCATGATATAGTTTGTTTTCGTTTGTATAGTGTTTATTGTGTTTTTGTTTATGGCCTTATTTCTACTGTAATGCTTGAGGGTGTGATAGCGGTATCCCCAGGGTGAAGGCAGAGCACAGGATGTGGGTTACAGAATGGATGTAGGTGTGGACAGTAATTAACGTTGTGGTCTAATACTGAAATATTGCGTTTGTTATTCTGCTTTATTAATGTGCCGGGATAAAAATCCAAGAGAGAGACTATAAAAGCAAGATATTCTGTATTTATTCCAAGCCTGGTAAACCACTAGAAGCCATATTCCTTACTCCATGGTTACACTGTCCCCACAGACCCCGGCATGTACCATACCGGGAGAGCCAGGGACACCGCCTCCTGTTGGACATTCTCAGCGCTGCTAGGCCACATCTCGCAACAGGAACGGCACCGGGACTTCCCACTGGCCGGTTGGCATGGAAACAGGGGTGTAAAGAAGTGGGACTACTCTGTAACATCACTGCCGCGATTAAACGTACAGGACGTAACCATCATATTAACTTGGGTTAAACTAAACCGTCACTGTGTAACACATAAGATTAGCGCTTAGCTTCTTAGCATGTGTGTGTTTTTAATGACTTCCATTGCTTTCCATTGTACACAATGGGTTAAACTGGTGTCGCGCTGGACACGACAGGCCTTTGTTTATATCGTATGAGATGCGTTATGCGGCCACGCTTCCCTCTGCAGCCCCGGGCCGGCTCACCTCAGGGATTCGCAGTGCGAATGAAAGCCCCGCAGACACTGCAGGCAGAAGGTCAGGTTCCCGCTGAGCTGGCACACGGCGCACTGCTGCCCCGCCCCCACCTCGGGAGGAAGGAGCTGACAAAGTCCCGTCATCGTCATCAGTGTTAGCACATAAACAGGACTCTGGTGTAGCACTAATTACAGTGTCATCAGTACAAATGATCCCTTTCCAATGAGAATAATTTCCTTGTTTCATTTATACATCGTCATACAATGTATAATGACCATTTAACACCAGCATGAGTTAACTGAACTCCAGAGTTCTATTGTTTCAGAACCAGCCAAACACTCTCGTAAAGTCACCACACAACTACAGACGTAACTATGTGATTATGTCAGTCTGACTCTGCTCTAGAAACTCATGAGTTTTATTTGAGCTGTGGCCAAGCTTCATTCATTCCAGCTTATCGGCTGCAACAGAATTTGTTCCATTCGAGCTTATTGGCTGTTACCTGTCGGGCCACCTGTACTGACACAAAAAGGCACACTGCCGGTCTATGCTCTTTAATCACGTTTTACCGTTACTAAGAATGCTGGGTTTTTAGTAAAAAGGTCTTGGTGACCGCAGTAAGCCATGGAGAGCGTGCAGACCTAAAGAAAGCGGCATTACACAGAAGCAGGGCCCTGCTTCTTCCTCTACCCCCATCACAGAGGATTTCATACCCCCCCCCCCACAAGGGCAGGACAAAAACTCGACCCGGTTGAATTAATTGCATACATGGCCTCTCCCAAAAAAGTCTGGTGTCCTCATTATGATGTGCAGTTATTAACTTCAATAAATACTTGAAATATTTATTTATCGAGCCTATTTGAATACTGCTTCTCCAATAGGGAGTTCCGCCCCTTCCTGCTTGACCACACCCACCGACACCCCCCCAGTCCAACCTGTGGCTCTGTGGCCAGGCAGCTCTTGGTGGCGGTGACACTGGACAAAGCGGCTGAGGACAGTGTGGTGAAGAAGGAGAAATCCACGGTGGAGCCAGAGGTCACCTCGGTCGTGGAGGGGGGCTGCAGGTCACACGCACACACCCAAACGCCCCAGTTAACGTTTGACCTCGTTCATGCTTCCACAAGGCCATGCTGCTACCATTTAAGTTAATGATCACCTACTAAAAGCACATTATAAATGCATAATTAATTACCATATTCAGCATTTCTGATCCCCCCCCCCCCCCAGCACGGCAAAAGGGCACCCGGCCTCCCAATCCGCACACTGGCCTGTGTGGGCATGTGGCTCTTCATGTCCTCAGGCTGCTTGCCAAGGCATCGCTGGCAGCGCCAGGTACCGCTGCAGTGTGTAAACAAATGGACATCTTACGTTTGTGTGATTGAATGTTATATATGTCATGGTTTTGTTCCTTCATTATTACCTTTAAAAACAGAAGACAGTACCTATTTTTTAACTTCTAACAGAGGAATACAGGGGAGAACTAAGGGCTGAAAGGCAACAGTGGGCAGGTTCGTGTTCTGCCATCAATTACCATGTGGCTTAACCAATGGGAATCATGACAGTAACCTATGTAATACATAGCAATCCCATCATTCCCACTGCTGCTAGGTAGTGGCTCTATTTGGGTGGGAGGGGGTGTGTCATAACGCCTAATCTCCTAGTGCTTCTACTTAATGTTTCCCACCCATCGTTAATTCTCAACATGGCTCAGAAAAGCTGTCCCTTTTTGCTACCCATAATCCACTGCTCCCAGGACATTCACCTGGGGATGGAGGTGAGAGGAGGCACAAGGCATGCCAGATGGAAGGCCCTGGGGCAGCCGTCGCAGCAGATCAGCTCACCACCGTCTTTGCACGCGGCGCACTCGTCGTCATTGCGTAGCACCTGGGCAAACATACACACATGGGACCTTCGATGAGGGTCACTACTGGCACGCTGAAAGGCTGCAGACCAGACAAAGACAGCTGGACGAAGGTGACAAGACGAGAACAGCCGGATGAAGAAAGCCCGAGGAGAGTGAATGGACAAGGAAAGCCGTACGAGGACAACCAGATGAGGACAGCTGGACGAGGGGCAAGGTCTGTTTACAGAGAAATGCCAGAATCAAGGAAAAAAGCAAAGTAAAAATATGACTATCACACATGATACATGGAATGGACACATGCGTGAAGCTTTCACTGTACTTTCCTGAATCCAGGTGTTTTCCTGGAAAAGCATCGTGGAGAAAGAAGAACAACCAGAGGCCTCAAAGACAGACTGACAGCCCTTTTGGAGAAAGCGAAACCCCAGCCACACTTCTTACAAAGTCTGAAAGCAGCAGGCAAAACATCTAGGTATTCAGGTAAGATCACATTCATACCAAGCGCGGTGATCGGTGTGTGTCTGTGTGTCTGGTCAGCACATGCTGGGGACATTTTCCCTGTCCCCACAAGGGGAAACTCAATTTTATTAAGATCTGTGAGTGCAATTTAAAAAAGTAAAAAAGCCGAAAGTCTTATATTTTGTTTGCTTATACATGGTTAAGGTTAATAAGGAGTTATTGTACTTTCCTGAATCCAGGTGTCTTCCTGGAACAGGGGTTAGGGTTGTCATAGTAAGGGTTATGGATATGCCTGCAGAAATGAATAGAGGGTCCCCACAATGATAGGAATGTATGAAATGTGTGTGTGTGTGTGTGTGTGTGCGCTTTGTGGCGGACTGCCCCCCATCCCAGGGGGACCCCTCCCTTGTGCCCCATGCTGCCTGGGACAGGCTCCAGGCCCCCCACCACCCTGTCCAGGATAAGAGTCTGGAAGACGGATGGATGAACTTCTTTCTGTAGAACAAGTTTTCAATGGATAAATGTCCCAATATACAATAAAAAAGATTCCTCTCATTTCATTTGATTGTGTTACTTTCCAATTTATTCACGGAAAAAAGCGCTTCTTTGTAATATTGGTTGACCAACCCAACAGCTTTACCGCCCACAAAAAGCAATTTCGTTAACTTCTTCACACCTCAAGTCATCACATCCACCAAGCAGTTCCGTTTCTGTTAATGTGTATAGGCAGGTTCAATATTTATACAGTGTTTTACGGTGCGGATTCACTCCTTATTTCTCTGAGAACAAGAGAAGTGCTCTTTAGAGGAAGCCACTGATTTAACTGGAGCTGTAAACAGTATTGTCCTCAATAAAGATACCCAGATAATGAAGCACACGAGTTCATTTTTATTATTCCTACTAAACAGTACTTAGGTGAGTTCTCTGGAAGACACTCCTCCTGTTTTGTTTTGAAATACAACCATACCACATTGTTTTCTGATTATATTCAGAATCATAAACAATTCAATTGTTAAGCCACAGCACGTGATGAAAAGGAACTGACCAACCTCCTTGATTTTGCTGCTTGGCGCCCCCTTGTTGCGGACTTGGGTCTTTGCAGTCTTTGACTTGTGTTTTCCAGACAGCTCATCAAGCTTGGCAGGGGAATAGAATTCGCTGCCCAGTTTAATGCATTTCTTGGTGCTTCCTGCATGTCAGAAGTCACGGTTTAGACAGAAGTTGCTGGGGAGTTCAGTGGAAATTGGCAAAAGAGCAACTACTGGCAGCTCTGAATATCTGTCATGGATCACTGAGCATGGTATGACAGATAGGTTTAATGAAGTATGTACAAAAAATAGCTTTGGTTAAAAGGTATGCAATCCATCCAGGTTCCACCTGACCCTGGCCAAGGAAAGCGGCTATAGGAACAATCAGGGTCGGCCCAACCCTTTTCAGGGCCATAAGCGAAACTTGGTTAACCTAGTTGTAAATTGTCTTCTTCCTGCCCATTCTGACAGTTGGACCAGTTGGGGAGCCCCTTGGTGGCCACTGGGCTCAAAGCAGTCGCTTAGTTCACGTATGCCTTGGGCCGGCCCTGCAAGGCACCCACCAGACTCAAAGACCTGCTTGATCAGGATTCCCTCCATGGCCTCACAGCTAACCGGCAGCTCGCCGGACGACAAGGTGACGGCCCTCTGCACCGAGGTGGCCACTGCCTGGATTCCTGGCAGGAGCACATGGTTACACTCAAATCTGGCAGCACTTACATGACGAAAAGGCTTCTCTAGCTTTTTAAGAGTTGGGGCTCCGTTAAGCGGATGCCGGTTCTCCCCACTCACCGCTCCCCATGTGTGGCCGGGACACATCGGCGCACTCCGGTTCCCTAACTGATTTCAGTTTGGTTCCTGTGAAACAATTAAAGGTTTATGGCACGTCTGCCTGAGAAAGAGGGCTGCACCCCCGTCCCCCGCTGAAACTGAGCTCACCTAGGCCGTTTATGCGCTGGTGCTTGCTGTGGTGGGGGTGTTGGGCTCGCTGCCCCCTCTCTGGGCTCCGCTTCCGGCCCAGAGGCGCCGGGGGCTGAACGGAAAGTCGGGATCCACCTGACGACTTTTTTCCATGTCTCGAACTCAAACTCTCTCTGTCTGTCGGCAAGCAGGCTCGTTCATGCCGCTCTTCCATAGAAGTCTGCTCTCACGCTCAAGGATACCCAATCCCGTCTTACCTTGCCGGAGGAGAGGCTGCAGTTTCGGGTACCTCTCCTGGTTGTACTCTTTGGACAGGTTACTCCAGAAAGCCTGGATAACACGGGCCTCCCGGTCTAGGAGCCAGGTGAGGAGAGAGTAGACAGCCTTGTGAATCCCCTCCTGCCTCTTCCGCTCCAGCGTCTCCTGCATAGGCAGGTGTGACACACACGTTTAGGGCAGCCTCATTTAAAGCCCCCAGAGGATTTTAAAACCAAAAAGGTTCAGATGTAAAAAGCACCCCCTGTAGTAGACAGTCATTGTGTTAGTGTGGCATTTATGAATAGTATTAAACTAATGAGGACACCTCCAAATTTCATCTGCAAACCCCCCTCCCGAGACAATATTGGTTTTCTGTTCACTACGCTTGATCCATCACTGTCTAATATTATGTTTCTTTGCATTTAACTGTGCATGACGTAAATAAGAAAACAATTGCTTTATAGTTATTCTGCGTATATTGTTTTCATTGTCACCATAAATGTACCTGTAGTGTAGTAATGTGTCAAAGATTACACATTCAAAATGTGACAACATACATTAGGCTACATTCATATCGATGCAGAAATTAATATGGATGTTAAGTAACACGTTAAAAGTGTCCATCAATCTAATTTAACAGAGCTGATTTTAATTACATTTCATATATGATGATTGCTTAAGTCATATTTACCAAACGTCTTTATTAAAAGAAGTGCTTAACCGACGAAGAGGTAATAAACAACTTTGTAGATCATTTTAAAGAAATGTATGTTCTTCACTATTGAAATTGTTTTACAACTCAGCTGACGTTGAGCAGTAAAACACATAATGTTAGCGGGGAGGAAATGCTTTTAAGACATCCTAGCAATTGTATTTAACTCCTTATTCTTAGCTAAAACTTGCACATCCAAAGCGCGTAATTATATTCCTGAGATACACGTCATTTCCTTATTCTCAGATGAGATTTTACTGACAGAGGAGATTTACTCTCAGGTGAGGTCTGCAGCCAGATACTTCTCCATTTATACAGCATCCTCGTTTGAACAAGTTGTAATGTAATTAATGACATATGTCAACCTACTCCATGACAGTATGAAACCACATTATTCATAAAGGCAACTCAAATTACAAGAAATGCTGCTCTTGGCCACAACAAGTTGATTGGATCGGAACAGGCTGGGGACAGGCCAGGACAGGCACAGGCTGCGGAGCTCTCCTGGAGAGATGTCAGCTGGCTATTAAAAGGACCGTAATTCTCCGGTCAGGAATTGGAATGGTGTAGTTTTTTTTTTTAGCCTTGAATACTGATTGGTAAACACTTGGGATACAGGTAATGATAAAGAGGACCTTGAACTGTTGGTCGGTAATGATGTCATGATCGGCCAGTCCATAGAGCAGCGGGAAGGGGTCGTCGATCGCCATGGCGATCTCAGTCCGTGATGCCCTAAGGCGGGAGCGCGGGTCGCCTTCTCTTGTGACTTCTCTGTTGCACATCTGAGGGAGAGGAGAGTGTGGTAGGGTGGGGGCATCAGGGGTAACACAAAACAATTAAACTCAGCCTGGGAGGGTGATATGGCAGAAATAACATATCACAATTTTTTTCAGGCAGGATAATTCATTTTCATGCCCGTTTTTAAGACTATTTTGCTAAAGACTGCATGGTTGTAGCACTCATGCGTGTTCCCCTCACTGACTGTCAGCATATTCGTTCCGGTGTTTTCTTTTGAGTTGGTGAATTATCTTGCCAAATTTTGAAAAAACACCTTTGCTTGTATAATGTCGGATTTAGAAAACTCAAGTTCCAGTCTATCCATCCATCCATCCATCAACTTCCGCTTATGCGAGGTCGGGTCGCGGGGGCAGCAGTCTCAGCAGGGAAACCCAGACTTCCCATTCCCCGGCCACTTCCTCCAGCTCCTCTGGGGGAATACCGAGGCGTTCCCAGGCCAGCCGAGAGACATAGTCCCTCCA
>JABFEA020000046.1:2935147-2945282 GCA_019775915.2 Cyphomyrus plagiostoma
CCCCCCCCCCCCCCCCCCCCCCCCCCCCCCCCCCCCCCCCCCCCCCCCCCCCCCCCCCCCCCCCCCCCCGCAGAGTGGAAATACATCTGCAGTACAGCCATTTCACACACACACTGTCCTTGTGAGACTTTGCATTTCAAGAATTTTTTACATTCTGTTACAGGAACCCAAAAATAGCGTCAGAGCTCGAGTGAAAAGGCAGCGGATCGTTTAGCGAAGGAGGTTCTGGCGAACCCTATCAAGCTGTCCTTCACCAATACCGGACTCTGTGGGCCAAACAAGGCAGGACAGATCCAATCTGAGACCGATTCCTCTTCCGTCTCTGATCTGCCATTAGCTTGTCTTACTTTTCTCACTTGAATTTGTCAAATGTTCTATGAGAGCAAATTCTTAATATTAGACAAACGGTCCGTATAAAATTCTAACTCTGCACAAATATCAAATATCCGTGTCAGTTCCAGAAAACAGAATGAAGGGTTAGTGCTGAGGAAATGAGATCAGTGCCTCCTCATCATAAGGTCTCTACTTCACAGGTCTGGATGGAGGTGCAGAGCATTTGGGGCCCTTTCAAAGCTGGAATTTATATATTTACATTTCTATTTAGCGGCCGCTTTCATCCAGTAGAAAGTGGGAAAGTGACTCAGACAGTCCCTGTAAGTATTAGGGGTTAAGGGCCTTGGACAGGGGCCCAGCAGTGACATTACACTACAGACCCTTGGATTCAAACCGTCAACCTTCTGATCGGAAGTTCATAATTCCACATTCCTGAGCTTAGCCAAACCAGCTATGATCTATGGCCTGACCTGAAATTTCAGGTTGGTCTTTATCCTCGTATTTTCACACGGCTCTTTCTATTTAATAATAAATAAAATAAACTCAGTTTGGAAGCTATGGAGAGCATGTGACTGATGATGCCTTACTGTCTACATTTAAACACCAATGAAGTACGAGATCCAAGAAGCGGGGGGGGGATTGGCAGGGCCAGCGGAAGTTTCTAGCTAATCCAAAAACGTAGGTGTAGCATGGGGCTCACCTGCTTCACATTGTAGCCAGTCTTGGCGCTCGTCTCGATGAACATCACGTTAAGCTCTTTGGCCCGTTGCTCGCCCTCCTCGATCGTGATTTGCCTGGAGAGGAAATGAAAAACGAAGATGACGGATGACCCACGAGAGGAGCGGCGGGACGCTTGGAGGGAGACCGAACTTCTGAAACCAAGCTCAGGTGGCTCATTTTATTAATCAAAAAATTAAATCGAGAAACACAGATGCACTCTAGTGAGCTTCTTAAGCCGTGTGCCTGTCTTAGACTTACTGTTAATTAACTGACAGTGGAACGAAGCCATGGCGATGTAAGCCGGCATTAATTATAATCCATTTGCTTGACATGCTAATAAACGAGTCCGTATTTGGGTTTTGGGGGCGGCTGATGGCTGGAACATTAGTGGCAAAGCTGTCAGCTGTTACACCGCGATCGAGAGCTGCAAGCCAGAACGTGACATGTTTAAACCCAGGCCTATGGCCTTATGGGATACCGCTGTGATGATGTAACTAACCCACTTTGTTGTGTTTTTAGCGTGATGGCTAGCACTGTCTCTTCCAGTTCACTGTTTCACCGTCCTTCCTTGTTATTGTACCCAGTCTGAAGATCAATTTATTATCAAGGAGCTTTTTTTCGGATCGGACCAGCAACACACCGCGAATACAGGGATATGCCGTGTCTCTGCAATGTGACATGGGGTAATGCTAATGAAGGCAAGCTTAGCGCGTTAAACAGAGGTCTGTATGTTTACTTCTTACCTCTATTATAATCATCAATCTGTGCCCCCCCCCCCCCCCCAAAAAAAAGAGAAGTTGAAAAAGTGGCATCGTGCCTGTTCAATCACTCCCCTGAAAGCCTCTCCTGAGAACATCAGTCAGTCAGGCTACATTTTTTGTACATTCCCTCCAAACGTGTTTCGGGGGGGCTGGGAGTAGCATGGGAGTAACTGGAGCGGAACGCCACAAGAGAGAGAGCCGTAATGGAGGCATCCTTAATTACAGAGAGTGGGGCCGGCGAGCAGCCTCGCTCTGTCAGCTTCCGTGGCCCATGGGGGTGAGGCGGGGAATAAGCGCAGAGCAGGCCCGGCTGTGATTAAAATATCAGCACCGCCTGGGCCCCATCTGTGGGTGCGAGCAGGGGCCAGGCCAGGAGCAAGGGGGGGGGGGGCACCGATGGGGGCTCCGGGGATCAGCTCCAGACTCCCAGCTCCAGATGCCCTCGCCACCATGTGAGGCCGATCAAAGTCAGGTGCCCAGATCTGCAGCTTCCTCTGACCCCCTCCCGCTACCCAAGGGGCGAGGCGCCGTTGGCAAGGTGCTGAGCATAAGTCTGTCCGGGTTTGCGGGTAGGATGTGCGTCGTGCGCGTGGGGGTCCCCGGAGCATGACCGCCGCCCTCATGACACGTCACAGGTAAACGAGTCACGCAGTCCCCCGGGCGGCCCCCCCGATCTGTAACCGGGGCTGACATGCATGTCCGTGTATGTGCCTGGAATCTGAAGGCATCACATAAACCAGAACTTGCACGCGTGTCTTTAATTTCTAACTCATCTTTCGGTGGAATACCGATACACGGCTTTCGTGGGAAAGAAATTGCGTAACACACCCCCAGCCCAGAAAGAGCAGATGGAAAACAGGTCCATTCCTGAGACGTAAACATGGAACAAAGGCACGTTGGCGCTGATCCGAAAGCTTGTGCCTGCGGCCCAGGGCCACCCCCCCTCCCCCATGCCTGCAGCCAATCCCCCATGAAGGTGGGCAACTCAAGCTGACACCACCCTGGGTAATTTGGAACTGGCTGATGCCATCTGCTCCCTTTTTTTCTGGGCAGCAGATACCCCCGGAGATATGTCCCCCCCCCACCCCTCCTACAACCAGTACGAAAATAAACATGTTTGTAGGCTTATGTCACAAATGCCCAGTACAAGACAGCACTTCTCAGAACCAGTATGCTGGGTGTGAATATACACATTTAACAACAACATTACAGAACGTGAACAACAGCCGGCCATCGTACAATCCCACTTTACAGCAATGGATTGTGGGATGGCACTCGCAGCCTTAGGAATGTTCCTTAGGGGGCGATAGAGAGCGATGTTCTTAATTAGGCGATGTTCTTTCAGAAAGGGGCACTGGGCTGTGAATCGACCCGGGCAGGGATGAAGGATCTCTCCGCCTCGTTGAGTAACACCCCTCCCCCTCCATTTTGAGTGCCCTCGCTGCAGTGAGGGTCTGCCGGTGGACCCCTGAGATCAGGACAGTATTAAAGCTCCAGTTTCACGCTTGAGACACCTGTGAATGAGGGTCAGGGAGTTTAATGGGTTAGGCAGACAGAGAGGGCAGAGAGCACCTCTTTCCCAAGGCAAATTAACTCCATTAACTCAGTTTTTAACAAGGACCTTGCTGGGTCTGATCTTATAGGCTGGTCTGGTCCATTGGCGTGGAGCCAGGGGCGCCGTTGCGAGGTCAAACCCACTGCTGGACCCTCCTGCTGTTTTAGGTAAACTGCCGAAGACCGTGGGGCAGACCCCCCCCCCCTCGATCCGGCATTCTGTTACCATAACAACGACCGAAAACACCGCTCGCTGCCCCACACGGGCTTCTCGCTGCCCGATGCACTATTTCAGAGATCATAAAAGGCCTTAAGGACTTCATAAAGAAATGTGGGAGCACCTGCCAAAGGAACCAGGCATTAAAATCAAATTACGATGTGTTCCAGAATGTTCCGCCTTGAACTCCTGACCTCATCGTCTGCACCCGTCGACGTGTTTCATGAGACGCACACGTCAATCTATTAGGCCTAAGATCTCCGGCGGCATCATACTGTCTCGTCATGTAATAGCCACCATGCTTGTGGTGTGTTATACAGCGATATATTTAGTACTTTTCAAACAGGCGAGGCTGAGTAACACTTACGGACTCTGCGATTGTGTGAATAATATTTGTTGCTTGAGAAGCTCACAGGTCATAAATAAACAGAAAGACGCTTCACAGAAACTGTTTTCTTAGCCTAAAAACACGAGCCAAGGACTCTCCCGCCCTCCTGCCCCAAGGGATCACGCTTAACGCGGCTCGCCCTCCGAAAAGCCTTTGTGCTCCATATTATTATTAATTTATGAGCACCCCCCCGAGCCCTGATATGCAGCGATATGTATTCTGTCAGCCATCGCTGCGTGAGTTAGCCACAAGCGCCGCCACCATAATTAGCATGTAGCTAGTCAGTGGTGAAGCCTCTCGCTGCCGGCCTCGGCCCTCTGCGCGAAGGAGCCACGTTCCATCGAGACGCCTCCCCAGGCTTCTCTCGGCGAAGATGTGGTCTGGCGGCAATGTTCCCGGAGAGAGGGGAACGGTAGCCCGCGGCGCGAATCAACTGATTTGCTGCGTCCGAGATTAAAGCAGAATTAACAGCAGCAGAAACTTGCTCATAAACTCGAATGAAAGATGTTTCACGCTATAGGTTTCCCAGGTAACCGTAAGATCTTATGGATAGACAGGATGAAAAAACACAAATCCCTGTTTATGACTAGGAAAATGGGGGAGATTACGCTCTGTGGCCAGCATTACCTAGAGTTTAATCTATCTATCTACTTATTTGTTTATCTATTCATTCCTTCATTGCACATGCCAAACCAACCTTTCCTCACCAATCAGATGATTAACTGTATTTCTTTATCACCTCTTAAAATGTTAATGTGTATGTTTAAATGTCTCTAAATTTATACTCTCTCTCAGTGTTTCCCAATCTGGTCCTCGGGGATCCACAGCCTTCCAGTTCCTGGGAGGAAGCAAAAATATGGCCTGTCTGTGGGGCCCCAAGGACCAGACTGGGACACTCAGCTCTATACATGACTTGTTAGTGACACTGTGACATGAATGATCCCCTCAGTATATGACTCCACACATGATATTTCTGAGGTTGACTGTTACCTTCCTGAACTCAGGCCTTCTCCTGACAACAGAATCAAACTGTAAACTGTTACAGCAGAGTCTGTAAGACGCAGAAAATGGACAGGAAACATAAAAGGGACTGACACAGGATTATGGGATCATCCAGGAATTTGGACCCTGATCAGTCTAATAAAAGAGAATATTATCTTATAAAATCTATAGTTAGTTTAGTCTTTTTTTTTAACCAAGTCTTCAAATGAGCAGGGACTCTCTCACCTACTGTGATTTAATTTAGGGTATTTGCTGATGGCTAAGTCCATCACGGATCTCCACACTCCAGCAGAACCAACAGGCATCTGCGTTACTGTCGCCGCGGCAACATTAGCGCAGCGGATACCGCTCCTTAAACGAGTCCCAGTCCGGGTGGGAGAACCAAGACGAGTGTCAAAATTTCACGTCACGCTTTGAGCTCAACCCAGGTCGCTGTCCCTCAAACGCAACGATACACTGAGCTTCAGGTAGGACTTTGGACTCCGTCAGCACGGCCGACATGAAGAAGATCCACAAGATGGCAGGTAATTATAAAGCACAAACAGCTGCTGTACCGCACACTCATACGGCCAGCCGAACGCAACATGGACACACACACGTCATGTGACAACACAGCAGCATTCACCGCACTTTCGGCTTCAGTCACATGGTACTTAGTGCTCACTGGCTGGTAAATCCATGTGTGTCTCACTTTCAACATAAAAGAATAATTATAAAGGCTTTTGTTACCATTTATCCATGCATCATCTTCTGCCGGTGACCGTTTCATTACGTCCAAAAACAGCCGTAGAGGCCCAACAAGCTCCAGGTAGTTAGGAGTCAGAAAACATCTGACAGCAAATATGACTCGAGTCAATAGGAGTGAGTTCCTGGTGCCATTTTATTTCACCACCATTGCATCCTTTTGCAATAGGATAGCAGTCAGTATAGCAGTCAGTACCCCATCAGGCTAAGTGATTTTCACTAGAACTTTCCATTCCAGGCGATGTTGGATATACACCAGTTACTGCACTCTGTCCCATTATAGCACTTTGTCCTGGTGCACAGAAGCACCATAATTTAGTGATTCATCCATCTAACGGTTGGGGTCGCCAAACGCAATGAAACTTTGATAAAGCGAACCAAGGTTTCGAGGTATGGGGGACTCTATAGGTGGTGGTGACCCTTGAGTAAACGTCAACAGCGCCTTGTCTTCGAAAATCTCTTTCGCACAGTAAGATTAAAATCAAGATGCAGATAAAATGATTTCGCTTTCGACGACTTAAGCACAGCATAAGCAAGGAAAATCCTCCGTTATCAGCACTGGGAAAAACAGCATCTGCAAGCAAAGACTTATTTACAACTGAGAAAATTGCATTTCCGCTGGTTAATTGCCATGTATAAATAAGGCAGTATGGCAAGCCTTTGTAGACCACCAGGAGGTCTAATTAAAAATGAAAAAACAGTAAGTCCCACCCACAAATAGAGCGTATCACTGGGGCTGCAAACAAGCTTTGCGATGCACCACCTAATACAGCCAGAAGGTGGCAGCGTGTTTGGTCCCTGATCCTGCTGTGCAGGGGAGTGTGGAGATTAAGCAGTGGATATCAAGGCAGCAGAGAGCCCAAGCTGCATTTCAGAGCCCCAGAACGACCCAAAAGACCCTCCGTCAGCCCTCCCAGAATGCAGGCCACACACTGGGAGAGGGTCAGGAGGTTTGCATCGTAAAAGCCGCTTCACTGAGCCACAGAAGTAGCCGGCCTCCATTTTACTTCTGGCTCTCCAAGTGCCACCTGCTTCTCCGAAGCCAGCCGAACCATAGACCTGGAAGGACATGCGGGCGCCAAGCTGGCCGGACTGAGAGGAGGACTCGGCACGGCTCACGGTAAACAGGGAAACTTCAGATATGTCAGCCTAATGTAGCAGCCCAACCCAAAACTACGGCTAGTTTTATTTTCGTCAAAGTCAAACGGAAGGGATCCCGGCCCTGGTCTGCTTCAGACTCCAAACATTTGATAAATCATTTGTGATTGGAATAGTACAAAATACACAGCAGAGATCAACAAAGTTATGTGCAATAGTACTTATTAGTGTGGAGTGGACTGATTAGTTGTAAGAACACCAATTTTAAAATCAACAAACATGTTTTTGAGAAAAAATTTTAAAGTGCACCTGTGAAAATCTCTCTCAAAGACTGACAGAAAATGTCAGGGTTTGACAGATTGCAGGCTGGAACATCGCCCTGGAGCAGAGCCACACTGGAACAAATTCAGCGAACGCAGCAATTCACCGGGAGTGTGATCGAGGGAGCCCCATCTCGTAGCGTGGGCCAACACACCGAGCCGCCAGCAGGAGGCGAGCTTGTCAGCGTGCGACTTCGGATGGCGGACTCACCTCTTATCTGCCAGGTCCGTCTTATTGCCAACGAGCATGATGATGACGTCGCTCCCTCTTTCTGTCCTGACATCGTCGATCCACTTAGAGGTCTGCTGGAAGGAGTTGACGTCTGCGTGGGGGGAACGTCGCGGTGTAAAGAACAGCGAGAAGCCGTCTGTGCAGTTCTCTCAGGGATGCCAAAATGAGAACGTAAAAACGAGAACTGTGTAGGGGGACCTGCAGAGTGGGCTGCTAGTATGGGGTATGACGCCATTGCAGCATAATCAGTAAAAATGCCTTTTTTCTCCCTTTTGAACTGATAGGCTTTAACTGCAGGGAGGTGGGAACATTTATCAGCTTTGCTAGACCAACCCCTGGATCCCTGAATCCTATGCAGCCTCCTGTTTTCCAGGTAACCATAAAGCAATTATGTTCATGTTACTGCCAATGTTCAAGACAGCCGGCAACACCCTGCAGCTCTCTCTCTCTCTCTCTCTCTCTCTCACGCACACACACAGACACACACACACAGGTTCGTAATGATCTCTTTGTGGGGACTCTCCATTCATTTCTATGGGGGGAAAACTCTAATCCCAACATGACGACCTTAACCCCTACCCACCCCTAACCTTAACCATAAGTGACCAAACCGAATACGAGGTTTGGCATTTTTAGTTTTTTGATTGCGTTCTCAGGTCTTTGTGGGGACCTGAAAAATGGTCCCCGCAACATCAGAATAACAGGTTTTTCTCACATTGTTGGGGACATAGCATGAAACACTAGTACACTACCATGGAACCAACCCAGAAATGAATGGGACAATGTAATGAGAGAGGCGCACCTAACCACCCACCCCCCCCAACACGATACGACGCGACCTCAACATGCTCACTCACTGGTGATGTCATAGACCACCACCGCAACAGTGGAGTCTCGGATGTAGCTGGGGATGAGGCTCCGGAAGCGCTCCTGCCCCGCCGTGTCCCAAAGCTGCAGCCTCACCTGGAAAGCAGAGACCGAGGTCGAGGCCGAGGATGAGGCAGGCGCCTTTAATCACCGCCAACAACGACGCCGGCCCTTTAAAACATGGCCGCTGTTCCGGCATGCCCGTCTGCTCGAGTTCACCCCGAGTGGAGGGGCTTTGTTTAACAGATAAACCCCCAGATAAACTCAAAACCATAAAGTTAAGGTCACACAGAGGTTTACAATTACGACAGTAAAGACTGGTAGGGCGGCGCCAGAGAGGTTCGAAAGACAAACACGGCTGCTTACCGTTCGATCTTCGAGGTACATAGTTTTCGACAGGAAGTCAATTCCAATAGTTGCCTAAAGAGTGAGAAGATGAAAATAACGTCAGGGGCACTTACGCTGAAATACGCCTACGTGTGGTCGCAGGGTAAGTATTACTCTGCAATTAAGTGCAAATAGGGTATGGAAATAGCAAAAAAACGCTGGACACAGAGGAGCAGTCGGCCCATTCTGCATCTGTTGACACTGTAATTAGGCTTGTAAATTCGCTGTGGCTTTGTGTATTATCGCTCATTAAAATGGGAAGCCCATCCTGCTGGAGCAAGCAGCCATTTTACACCACGCTGACAGTACAGCTTCCCAGTCACGCTCTTTCTTCCCAGTCTGCTCCCTTAACTGGTGCAGGCATGCGGTCGGCCAGCCAGACATTCGGCATACAATGATATCAAATCACTTTACCTGTCACATCGCTCGACACTTGGTGGAATGCAGGTGAGTGAAAAATCTTGCAAAAGTTCCACAACACCAACGACAAAATACGGCAAATATTGCAAACATACAAAAACAGTAAATATAAAATGTAGCAATAAAAAAATAATTTAAAATAAGAAACAATTAAATACAATAAGCAGTAACACTGCGATTAGTACTGTCGGATGCCGTGTCCACAGTTGAAAAAAGAAGTGAGTTTAGTTACCCCTCCCACTAGGGTAGGGGTACTCAAATGGTCAACCCACCCCCACCCCCAGTTTGTGAAATTGACCAAGGGTATTAGGGAATCTGCGGGCCCCCGCCAACACCAGTGTCAGACACAAGCCTCTCGTGAGCATGTCAAGTTGAAAAGACCATATCATCATAGTGATCCCCTGGACCAACGGTGCGGCAGACAGACAGCATAGGGAGAAGGCTCTCATAATAATTAAAGTGCAACAACTCAACCCTCCAAAAAAAAACAGGCAACTGACAGCGGCCTTTCTCCTCCCAAGATGGCCGTGGAGTGCATTCTGACCTCACAGCTGGGGGCGGGGCTCCAGCTCCAGCAAATCAGAACACAGGTACCGGCCTCGTAGCTTTGAAAGCTCTGGGCAGCTTGACGCCACATGACTTGGGGGCTCTCAGCAGAGGACATACAGGAGGGGATGGGTTATTGATTGAGGAGTCAAGCTGAAGAATCCTCCACAGAGGGGCGAGTGACGGTGGTCTTAGGCAGGAGAAAATCGGCCTTTGTGAATAAGCTTGTCAGGAAAGATAAGGCCACGCTCCACAAACATGATAAAACACTGTTACGGATACGTGGGGCCAAGCATGCCGATTAGCTGGCTTTCACGAGGGGGCGAGGTGGAGGAGCGAGCTGGCTGTAAGGCCTCCTGCTTCCAGCCAGGACTCGCCAGCATGGGCCTGGGGGCTGACAGTGGCTCACCGTTGCAGGCGTCGCATGGCCCATGGCGTGGGGGGGGGGGGGGGGGGGGGGGGGGGGGGGGGGGGGGGGGGGGGGGGGGGCGGGGGGGGCGCCCGGCGGGCGGGGCCGCGGAGCCGCAGCGGGGGGCCGCGAGGGGA
>JABFEA020000046.1:2952900-3001985 GCA_019775915.2 Cyphomyrus plagiostoma
CCCCCCCCCCCCCCCCCCCCCCCCCCCCCCCCCCCCCCCCCCCCCCCCGAGCTGCTGTCTATGTAAACTCAGACCCATTTGACTTATGTCTGTTTAAATCTAGCTCATCAGGAGAAGACCTGGACTTGGGTTACTGCTCTGAGATATATACAGAGATATATACACACACGCACAGTTGTGTAAGCGTATCTTTATGGTGACTGCTCATTCATGTCTATGGGAAAAATGCTAACACCAACTACGACAACCTTGACCCCTACCCTGTCCTAACCATAACCATAACCATAAGTAACCAAGCAAAATACAAGATTTTTTTGCATTTTTTAATTGCAGTCACAGATTTTTATGAAATTGAGTTTTCCCATAAGAGTACCAGGAAACTGGTCCCCATAAGGTTAAAAGAAAGTATTCATGACATTTGGTCTCCACAAGGTAAGGTATACCTGGATCACACACACACACACACACACACGCTCAGTACGAGTATAAGCCATACCAATGAAGGGCTGAAATCATACAAAACCACAGCTACTGAATAGGGCCCCCAGGAAGTCACACCCTAGTGCTGTCCTGCTTACATGAGTGTCACTAGAAATTCATAATGAAGCACTGACAAGGTCTAACGGGAGAGCAGCGCTGCCTGTAATCACACATTAACATCCACACACATCAGTTACCCACCAACACGCCAAGATCACGGCCAGAATGACACAGATGTGTGCAGACCTGTCGCATGAGGGTGGCGCTTCTGACAACCAGAGCCTGTGCAGAAAGAACTTAATAAACAAACTAATTACCACGGTTATTAAGTCTCATCAACTCAGTCTGCAAGGCAGCATTTTGTTTACAGTCTTAATCACAAAATATTCTGATTATCATCGGTTCAGTTATCTCTGAAGAAGCACATTTGTTTCCATCTTCCCTCCTAATCAATCCGCACAAACAATGTTCTGAATAACTTTGGCTGGAATTATGGCCAAATCACGCAAAGGGCAGGCAAGTCAGGGGGTGAGATTCCCTTAAATGCCTCCCATCTTCGGGAATTCCTATTACAGGTGTTGCACTTTGAGGAAACAAATGTGTTAAAGCTTATTATAAGAATCTGTGATCTCATTTCATAAACTGATCACAAGCTTAAATGGTTTATTTATCCAACATTTTTCACAAATAAATAGCTCCCACATTAGAGTGTTAATTGGCATTTTAAAGGAGTCTGATAAGCTCTCTGGATTTGCGTAGCGGAGAATTTCCCTCAGTCATTTACTTTGTTGAGGATATAAGAGAACAAAGGCCTTGGAACCTACAGTGGGAGGGACCTTCCACACACTGTCAATCATTGGCTGAGAAAGCTCAACTCTCATTGGTCACTTTTCTGGCTCCCACTGTGTTTAACGAGCGTGTGATTGAGCGCACACACAATTCTCACCCACCAAGGAGTCCAAAGCTTCAATGCACCATTCGCCAGACTATCATCATTTTTAAATTTAAATGCTTGACGCCTTTAGCAGAGACAATCTCTGAGGAACCCGTTTTCTATCTGAATTTAAATATGTAGAAAACGTACAATAGTCACAACGACATCACATGGGAAACAACTGAGCACAGAGGCCCCATGATTAAATCACTATGAGGAAAGTTAAGGGGGGAAAAAAAGCACAAAACTGTCCAGTTTTATTACATTGCACTTATGATAACCTGCAGCACGGCCAAATGAAAATAATGATACGGCGAGGCAATTAGAGGAAAAGATGAATCCAAAGTCTGGTACGCACGTAACCATGGAAACTCTTACGGAGGCCTTGCACGCAAAAGTACTTGCAGTTCTGATGGCCCATTTTACCCACTGACATCACCCAAGGATCACTCAGAACACAGCGGACATTGAAAGGGGTGGGGGCCATTAGCAGACCGTGAGGCCAAGAGCCCCTCCGGCTTGGTACGTTAAAGCAGAGAGGGAGAGCCATGATTTAGTGGACCGTGAAGAGGGACAAGACAGGTCTCCACACAACTCCACCCCCCCTCGGTCAAGCTGCCACTGATCACACCTGCACTGAATTATACCTGCATTTTACATGATCCGGAGCAAGGTAAATCACAGCAGTTACAGCAAGGGATACGTTTATTTCAGTACTAAGTAAATAGCTAGCGACTAGAGTAAGAAGATCGTAGGTAGAACATGCTGCTTGAAGAAGAGGAAGGCATTTAATATTTAGTGTTGTGACTGTCTGGGGCCGACAGAGGGCCCCAAACCTCAGGGGCCTCACGTAAATGCATGTTTGAGGGCTGGTTAATACCGTCGCTGGTTAATTTCCTGTAGACTACACACTCAAAGAAGAACATTAAGTATTATTTGTTCAGTCCCTGGGGTTGAGTCACAGAGCAGGAGGAACTGCCCTGATTATTGGTACTATGGCTTGTACACCACGTGTCAGAGGTTTGGTTCTTGCTCATATAGATCGAACAGGAACACGCTGCAGCTCGACATAGTTATCCTGCGATCAGGCTGTTAACATTGGGACAGTGAGAAATAAGAGTGTCATGTCTTTCCGTGTGTCTGTTTTCCCTGTATCAGCACGATGCAGCCTTAATCTGTATTAACATGGACATACTGAGCATGGACCTGGTCGTGAGCCAAGCTCCCAGCCAGCGACAAGAGTGATGGAAGCTAACGGAGCTAGCGACGAGGACATCTGGTTCCACCCGCCGCGGAGCTCATAATGACAAGTCCTACTGGAGTCCATCCTTCAGGGGATGAGGAAAGGTCAGCTCCAGGGCCAGGCCCACTGTGCATCCCACCAGAAAACACGTCATCTGGGGAGTATATGTGCAGCAAAGGGCACTATCTCACATACAACAGCGACGCCATTCCATAATATTACGGCTCGCATCTCCGGTTCAGCCATAAAACCCTACAGGAAGGTCCCCGACTCATTTCCTCAGTGTCAGTGTTCTGCAAAATCTCCGGGAAAGATAAGCAACACCATCACCCATCAAAGCTGTACCGGCACAAGATATCCTGCCAGCCGGCCAAATGGCGTCAGTGTACGAATCCCCTCAGTACCTTTAATCCTGAAAGGAGTCAATACGAGAAACGGTGATGAACTGTCGGTCACGCTCCTGACACGAAGCGAAGCCTGCAAACCAATTTGGGGAGGAAAATAATAATGATTACACAAAGACGTGGTATGCCGCGTATCTGGGGAGGTTCTGGAAAGGGTTCAATACTCCCCAAAGGTACCTGTAATTATTTTAAAACTCTAATTTAATTTGAAAAGCAAAGCATGGCTAGCACTAATTAACTTGGAAATTCCCAAATCAAACGGCTGGAGGTAGAGGTGTCTTACTGACGGGTGACTGAGATGCTACCTCTTGTTTATTACTCTGTCGTATCTCTCCGGTGGCTCGATTTTCTTTTCTATTACGATCCTTAATCAGTCTTGGCTCTGCCACTAGTCGACTATCCGCCAATCATCCAGCCTTCCATCTGAGCGGCGACTCAAACTGTGCAAATTATAGTCGCTGTCAGTTCATTGTGATCATCGGCAGCCTATGAGAAATATGCCAGTGCAAACAAAAGCTATCAGACGGTAAGACAACTGGCCTGACTGGGGCCGAATCCAGGCTAAAAATCATTATTTGGGACTTTTAATGATTCCATCAATAAAATCTTATCACCAGGGCCAAGCTGGACAATTTTCCAAAGCATGGGGACACCTTGATTAAACAAGGCAGACTGAAGGCTTCTTCCAAATCTCCACGTTAGCTTGGGCCTCCGTTGGGCCCCGTCCGCTCGTGCCTCCGTTCCGGACAGACAGGCCTGGCGAACAGCTTCGCCGAAGCAGATGGTCAATTTGCATAGGAATGTAAATAGTGATTAAATGACTCCATTGTTGCAATGAAATACGCAGCTAGCTATGCAAATAATGGTTTAATTTTCCCAAACAGTAATTTTTCTTGAGTGGGTGTGTGGAATTGCTCCGCAGCTGAAAACAGGCCAATAAATAAAGTAATCCTATAACAGCGTTGTTTAGTCTGATAGACTTAGCTGAACATTAGCTACCATTAACATTAATGACACCGTGTAAATCTGAAATTATGTGGAGGTGGGGCCTGCTAATTTGGGTTCTGCTAATATACAGAAGGCACACAGACACACACACAGGCACTAAAGGCGTCTACAGGGTGTTGAAGTCTGTTTTCACAGTATCCAGGCCCTTCGAGTTGCATGGAGAATAAGCTCATTCTTGCATTGCGTTTGACAGTGTTGTTTTTCCCCTTGTGGGGCCGAGCTCCTATTGCTTGATGAATTAAACCCTAATTGAGGGATGAAGGTTTCCCCAGGAGGACAGGTGAGCAGCTTTACAGTCGTAATGAGAACCGCGGATCGGCTTCCTGGAGTTTCAGCATGGAAAGCACAACAGCTTGACCTATGGTCACCACCTTTCCTGGGACCACCTTGAATTCTGGTTGTCTGTACTGGAAAAGAATTTACTGTAATTCGGGGACACACGGTGTCCCTGTCATTTTCCCTATCAAACAGACCTAGATAAACCTTGGTGTCGCTATGTGCGATATGGTTCGTCAATGACAGGGCATCCAGGGTTTTATGGGACTGAGGTGGCAACTGCAGCTCGCGCTGGTTTACTCAGCGGCAGGTCGCCACAGAGAGAATGCGGCAGCCCTGCCAGAGAACACAGCCTCTCTCTCCCCTCCCACTTTCAAATTTATCTGAATTTACATAGCAATTTATTTTCTTTCCATGCTAATTGGGCTCTTGCCCACTCTAGCTTAATTAGCCCCCTCCCTGTGCCATCAGGAACAGAAATCAACTGCCTCATATTGTCGGAAACAATTTGTTTGCGTTTTGATAAAGCTCGGCTTGAAGGCTGCAATAACGATCTATATGCAGTGACAAATAATTTACTTTCATATAAGCACACAGACGGAGATCCTGGTGCAGAGATTAGACACGTTATGAGTCGTTACTTAGTTTCCCTCCTGTCAGGAAAGCATAATGTTCTTATTCTTACAGGACAACACGTCAAAAGGAAATCCCACCCATATATAAAAAGACCGTAATGGATAGCATGCGCTTCCAATTCAATTACTGCGAACAAACCCAAAGCCATAATAGGTTTTTTTTTCACCTTTCAAGTGGGTATTGGCCCATGGCAATGCTGGGTAGCAGATTAATCATACAACTCCCACGCCGGGTGAATCCCTAATTTGCTAGCAGTGTTGCTCCGGCAAGGCAAAACCACAAGGTCACATGACCTCCACTGCGCATGTGGTCTTGAAGTTACTGTAAGTGTAATGTGTAGTAAAAGCATGGTGCTCGGTAAGAAAAACACAAGCACATTCATTTTTATAGCTGGTCATAGTGCAGGAGGTCACCGAACATCTGACCGGCATTTCGGAATGCAAAGAAGCCCATTCCATCAAACCAATTACCCCCGGAGCCCATAAGTGGTTTGGCCCAGAGCGGAAAACCCTCTGTTACTTTGAGTAAGTACCTGCTGTCTGTCATTTGTTCCCCTACTTCAAACCCCATTCTCTCTGTTGGCTTGTACATCCCTACCATTAAATTAAAGGGGTACTTTTTATTTATAACCTCATGTCGACAACAAACCTGTCACTGAAAAAAAATCACAAAATATATGTACAGTTCCCGTAGATCCTGGAAGTACCAGGTACCCTCCTGGTGACCCCTCTCTGGGCCTGATCCACGCCCTCCACAGGGGCTTGACCGGTTTGTGGATAGTGGTGATAAGGGGGTTGCTCTTTCACGCCCCCATGCTGTGCAAACAGTGCAAAGGGAATCACCGATGTCAAGGGATCGGAGGCGGATTCCAAGAGGGAAAGCTTGGATCTTACATAGACAAACCACCAAAGTGTGAGACGTGTCCACAAGCAGCAAGTCTCAAGGGTCTAAAGATAGAGGATGCAACTCTTTTGCTGTGTGCCTGAGAGCTCAACACAACCACTAAATGACTGCATATATGCATGCTGAGTAATTACTGAGGAATTGTTCATTAGATGCATTACTACAGGATCGATAATCACATAGGACAGGCAAACAGATTTCATTAGCGTATTAAGCATATTTCTGGTTCGGATAAGGCATTGAGTGCATGCAGTGAAACGTCACTGCTGAACAGAGAATTGCTCATGAATTTTGTAAATTGTTTTTCTAATACATATATAACCAATTAAGACCAGCTCTTGTGACACATGTTTCAGAGAGGTGGCCTAAGTCACATGACAAAACTAATCAGTGAATATACCCCAATCCAGGCCAGTTAGGGCTCAGGCCTCACCCACTAAAGGTCAGAGCAGCCAGTCACACTGTGACTGCCTAAGCCTTAATACAGCACAGAACTGCGGGAGGCAAGCAGCACCCCCCGCCCCCCAGGCTCCCATTGAGGGACCGCTGGAGAGTCACAGGACTTAGCTGAGGCCCTCGAACGTCTCCTCCAGCTGCGACTATGTTAACATGCAGAAACATTCACTGGCAGATGGGCTGTGAATCAATTACAGCTCCTGCACGTAGGAGTCAAATTAAAGGCGTTAAATGGAAGTAACCCCTCCAGAAGAAAAACCACAAAAGGCCTTTAAATGAAATGAACTGGGTGCCAAATTAGTAAATCAACAAAGCAGCACTGAAACACGTTACTCTTCCAAAGCATACAGAAAATATCGCCTACACCACACAGCGCCAGGTTAACAGTGTGGTAAACTCCTCGTTTTCCAGTCTCGCTGGTTGCCTGTCATGGAATTTGTAATTAAACTTTTTCTCCTTTTTTAGCCGCCAGACTTGACAGGAATCAGCCCTGACGGAACATAAACGATTCCAGGAGAACTTGTCAATGTCAAAAGACAAACGACAACTGTCAGAACAAGCTGAAAGAAAAAAAAAACAATAATATCAGATTACATTTGTTTGGCTTTCATGTTCCCACAGAAGGTGACTACATGTAATATTATTATTATTACTGTCATTATCATCACCATCATCATCATCATTTGGGCAATTGCATTCCTCTGAGTCTCTTTGTTTATTTTAATTAGGTAAAACATTATTACAACACAATTAATTTTATTTTAAATATTGTAGAGGTGGAATTCTAGTTTCTTTCACCTGTCCTTCAACTCAGCTCAACTCAACCATCCTTCATTACATATTAAACATGCATGTCTGTTATTATTACACTACCAAATTAGAACAGATTTCAGAGATCTTCAGGGCTTCTGGCATTAACCTGTCCAAAGGAGGACCCAGGATTCAGGTTACTAACGGATTCTGACAGCCAATGTCTGACAGAGCAGTAGATGCCACATTCCCATGACGCAACACTCCAGAATCACCTCCACCCGGTAGGTGAAAAGAACGATTTCACAATTTTCCTAGCTGAAAATTTCAAAATCATACAGCACAACAACCTGGAGACTCATAATAGCAGCATTAGAAAGAAAAACTAGATGTAACGGTGTCTTCGCTGCCACTGTCCTGCAGTAACACGTGACAAAATGAAATTAAAGAGCGCCAGACCAGTGTCAACTCTGTATACAGCATGAATATAAGGTAACAATTTGCTGGATGAAGGAGGCATTTAAAAGACAGAGAAATCAGTCTTGAAAGGGCAGCATAACCCTGCATAAGATGCATAAGCATAGCAGTCGAACAAGGTGGCACTTTCAGTCAAGCAAAAGCTAAAACAGAGATATTTGTGTAAAATATTCTTTTTGTCCGGACACAGAGAAAATCCCCTCTTTTTATGTTCCTCCCAGGTGAATTGTTTTTCCGTTTGGTATTATCAGAATTGTCATGATGGGAAAAACTCGGTTCGATGGGGAAACGTAATTCCCGTCTGCCAAGAAAAAGGAATTCGGCACTCCAGTTAGCAAAGGGAATGTGTGGCTTTTCATAGAATAAATCAATTAATGGAGATTAGTGTTAGACAGGCTTATAAGCGTTCAGGCTTACAAGCATTCAAGTGTTCTGGATTCATATTTGACCTTACATGCAGTTCTTTGGTGGAATAGTGTGATTCAGTACAAAATGTGTTCTTCGCCTCGGGGCTTGCCATATGCAAATATATTCCTCAGAGTTTGCAGGCTTTCTCTGTACAGTTAGACCCCCTTTCTACTGCAGACGTGCTGGTGCCGTTTTGGTACTGGTCCCCAGTTTGGAACCAGTTGCATTTTTCCCCACTCAAAAAAACTGATGCTAGCGATGCAAATTCGACTCCTAACCGGCGACTTTGCTGGTCTGGAACCCAGGACCTGTGATGTCATGAAAGGTAGGTGGAGGAACTGAAGCACCTTGAAAAGGAACAGTTCACCCCAAAACTGAAAAAAGATTTTTTTTGTTTTTAAAGGGGCTCTAGTGCTACCTATCCATCTACAGTGTAGCCAAAAATTATTTGTACACTGTGAAAAAAAAAATGGTCAAAAATGGAAATTAAATTAAGGATTTTGATTGTGAAATTTTATGACTCATTTCCTCAATGCATTAGGAATATCAGCAGTTTTGGCCATGTTGAGAAACTCAACTAACCTTATCCTCTTTGTGTAGAGAATGACCCCCAAGGTTACTTGTGGAAACTAAGGGCCCCCACTCACCTGCCTCTTCGGAACACCTGCTGTTATGTGTCCTGGTAAATCTCTATTATGATTGGGAACTCCTCCCATTGTCACATATTTGTTCAACTCTGTGAATGGCCAGGTGTACAAATGATTATATCATGCCAATAAATTACATCATTTGAAAACAATTCCTGAACACATTTTGAATAAAAGTTTTTCTTCTTTATTTACATAACACATGTAATGTAATGTTTTAGACCGTTTTAGACATTTAGATGTTTGTTCTTTGATATCCCCAATTTCATTTCCATTTTTGACCTTTTTTCACAGTGAAGAAAATCATGTTGAACTTGAAGGACAGAACAACTCTAGGTTGTTCTGCTGGCAGTTGCCTAGCTTTTGAGATATTGGCCATAGAAATCTTAAGCTTCTCTGGAATATGGTGGGAGTTAATGGCATTCTTTCTGTGGTGATAAAAAGCCAGAAAAATACATTTCCAACAGCAATGTCTTTTAAAAGATAATCCACAGACTTTGTAGTGAGCAGTTTGATGTATGAACTATATTCTTCTACCGAACACCACACATCATTTGTATCACTGTGCAGAAGATATTGCTCGGGTACTCGTGTTCATGTGTTTTGTGATTTTTTCAGTTTTGAGGTGAACTGCTCCTTTAAATAAAAAAAATGGCAGAAAGCAAATCTGGTGCTGTGTGGTCATGGTTTGTGATGTAGTTGCAGTGTTGTCACCCGACTCCCTCTGGGCTCTGAAGTTAGTAGAAATGCGGGCCGGTTCTCGCTGGTTCCCAACTTCAGCACCAGCACCAGTGCAGTGGAAAGGGGGTAGTAGTGAACTGCGGTAGTAAGTTACATGTCTTAGTTTATCTTAAGATTGTTCCCAGTTAAATAAATATAATAAATAAATAAATGAAGATAATACAGATTCACTGCACTAGGTTGCATGACATTTTTCACAATTTATTTTGAGTGATTGTTCTCTTCAACGATTTTCTAATCACTCGTTTGCGTAACTAGTGGTCTGCAGATAAACTTTTCTGCTGCGTCTATCCCTCACACGACCTGCATTCTGCCAAACGCCTGTCATTTCCTGGATTCTGGACGTGCACGTGGGTTTGGTTCCCTGGAATTCTGTCCTGACCCACGCAAATCAATATGTGTGGGCTCGCTGACACGCGATACGCGTGAGCTATTGTGGGGGGGTCTCTCCCTCACCTGCCCGAAACATTGACACCGACGACCCCGCACAGTCAGTTTAATAATGGCAGTATGTTCACCACTCAGCTGCTGCCTCATCCAAAGTGCTGTACAATGTTCATATCTGGATATTTTACCTCAAAAATTCAGATTAAGTACCTTGCTTGCAACCTCAGTGGCCCTCTTTACGATGCTTATGGTACATAATATGGAATATATTTACAAAAACTGAATTTAACTATAAATATTTACTATTAATTATTAACATACAGGCGTGGAAAAATTTGTTAATACCCTTCCACAAAAAACACAACTATCACTGAAATAACTAAAAACTGACCAAAGTTTCATAGCATCCCTAATAGTTTATTCCATATTTAACACAAATCAGACTTTGCTCTTGATAACTCATTCAGTTGACTATTCCATATAATTAAACAAATGAAAAAGCTACGGACAAAAAAAGATGGTACCCTTAATTTAATATGTTGTGGCATCACCTTTTGCAGCAATCACTGCCAACTAGTGATCTCTGTGCTTCACAATGAGACGTCTGCATTTAGTAGTCTGGCCCACTCTTCTAGAGTGTCAGGGTCCTCGTCCTAGATGCAGCATAGCAGACCGAAAAGAACACAGTGCCCCCTCCATGTTTCACAGTAGGTATGGTGCCCCCTCCATGTTTCACAGTAGGTTGGAGTTCTTTTCTTTTAAAGCTTTATTTTTCCTTCTGTAATCATAGAGTTGATATGACTGGCCAAAAAGCTCCAGTTTTGTCTCATCAGTCCAAAGGACATTCTCCCAGAAACCTTGGGGCTTGCAAGCATGCATTTTGGCAAATTCCACTCTGGCTTTTTTATGTTTTTCTGTTTCTAGTGGAGCCATCCTGTTCAGAAAGCGATGGATGGTTTGATCAGAGAGTGATGTACCTTGACCCTGGAGCTCAGCTTAAATGGTTTTGGATGGTCTCCTTTGCTCTTTTTCTACCATTCACACAATCCTTCTGATCAACCTGGAATTGCATTTCCTCTTGCGTCCACGTCCTGGGAGGTTGGCAACAGTCCCATGAACCTTATACTTTTTAATAATATTGGCAGCTGAGATCACAGGAACATGAAGCTGCCTGGAGATGGTCTTATAGACTTCACCTTTTACATGGTTATCTATAACCTTCTTTCTGAGCTCCTCTCCTTTGCTGTCTCTGGTCCCTGTTCAGTGTGGGGCAGACAATGATATCAACCCACACAGTAGCACGTTCTTTGCCTTTAAATAGACTGAATGGCTGGAAAAAAGCTGGAAGGAAACTGTGATACTACTTAAGGTTAAACATTTAGTTTGAAACATGACTATAATGCAAGGATATCTTTATGGATACCAACAAATCTCTCCATACTATTTTAGCTTATCTTTGTAAAATAAACAACAAATCATTTCTTTTCACAATTTTATTGGTTTATCTCATACTAAAGGCTTACTGGTATACATCCGACAATTCAACGTTGCTTTTAATTGAATCACTTTTCAGAGTAAATAAAGCATTGTTTCAATGAGCTGAAATGGTACCAACAAATTTGTCCACGCCTGTATCTTATGTGCATTGGCAGATAAATATTAGTATGCATGTAATTAGAATGGAACAGGACAGAAGATTTTACATTTCCTAAGATATTAAAAGCATGTTTACTAGCATTCCCAGTCATGAACAATCCAGGAGGACATGGAGCCTCAACACCATCTTCCACGCCTGGATGGAGAGCCCCGCCCCTTTCCCCGCAAAAGCAACCCGCTCACTGGGTCATGGACGCGCCGAGGAGAGGCATGGTAACGTGGCAAAACGCATCTCATTCTGCTGCCTTTGAATGATTGTTAGGGCCATATGTCGGCTGCTGCAGCCAGCTAACCTGATAGAGGGCAACAGACGCTACCACATTTAAACTGGATTAGATAAATCAGATTTGGCACATAAGGTGTTTGTTCACATATAGATAGAGTGTGTGTGCGTGTGTGTGTCTGTAGTCAGACCGCTGACTTGTAATTCTCTGGGTATGTAACCCCCCACTTATAGGATGCCGGCAGATTAAGTGGGTGTCTGTTCACATGAGCGTGATACATATATAAAAAAAAGGATTAGATAATGTAGAAGGAGTACTGATTACTTAAGCATGAATAAAATACCCATTTGCCATATTTATTGGATCTGTCACAGTTTCGTAAATGAGACATTATTAGGGAACCCAGCTAATAAGGATAACTTTTTTACGACAGATAATTTTTAGGGATTTGGTACCGTGGTGGTTTGTTCCATTCCTCAGTTCTTTCTTCTCATCATCTAAGTCCATATAACCTAACTGTTCATCTGAAATCCAAACACACGAATCTTAAGACACTTAAAAAGCAATGAACAATAATCAGGCAAAATCGCATTTTAGTCCAGGTCACGTGAGATAGAGCTACTTGCGCTTAGAGAGCATGGAAAATTCCTCTGGCAGCTATAGAGCCTGTGTTTGACTGGGCCTGGAGCAGCACATCAAAGGTACTGCGTGACTAACCCAGGAGAAAGAACCGAGCAGTCGCTGTGTTGAAAGTAACGCCGAATAACTGCTTAGAACTTCATAGCTGCGATTCGGCGAAACTATGGGGCTGGGGAACCAGGCCAGAACAAAAAGGGAAGAAAAAGGCCTTTTCAAAGCGTACATCCCCCAACTTCGAAGACGACAAAATGAGGTACTTACACATGTACGTGTGTAGCTGTCCTGGATGTGAGACTGCCTAAGATCTCCGGCAAACTTCAAGGATGTCTGACTCAGGCGTGTTCCAGGCCAGGTCACTCTGAATACCGTGGTAAGGGCGCTGCCTTGAGATTTCATTTATAATCAAGCACATTTTCATCTCTCTCCTTTAGGCACTTTTGGAGATTTAAAGGCGAAGGCCTTTTTAAGTTTCTACACCCATATACCGCTCCGGAAACAATTAAGAGACCACTATATATATTTTTTAAAGATCTGCATTTTAAAATCCTGGTTTAATCCTGGTTCTGCTGGCAGAAGGCTACGCTGCGAGGCAGGCTGCTTCCAGGCTCGAAGTTTCTAAGACAGCAGTAAACAAGAACAAGGTGAGGCAAGAGACACTGGCAATGACCAAAAACTAGCCAGGTGGAGAGCAGCAGCAACTTCCTAAAGCAAGACATGACTGTCGACTTATCTGGCAATGCCTTACACACTGGAGGATGACCTCAAGTGACCTTCAAAAAAAAATGGGAAATATTAAGTGATGTTCCGTGCACTGCTAGGACAATTTTTAATAGGCTCTGAAGAGAAGGAGTGAAGACCCATGAAACAAGGAAGAAGCCATTTATGAATGAGAAACAGTGAAGAGCCAGGTTGGAGTTTGCAAAAAAAAAAAAGTTAATATTTTACACAGAATCATGCCCATAAATTGAGAAATGGGTGAAACTGAATATTTTTCTGTGGTCTCATTTTTTCCAGAGCTGCATGTGCAGCACAGAAACACTGGTTACTTTTAATTGAAACTAGTTCTATGTTTTGTCCATTCAATTCCAAGATCTAAACATGATAAAGTCAATCCTGTAGGACCAACTTCTTTCTTATGTCAATGCCCAGGAAGCCATCTTGGTAAAAGTATAGTCTTTTAACTCAAAAGTCACTAGATGACATTACAGCAGGGGTCTTTCTAAAAGCCCATCGATTCATCCAGGTCTGTTTGACTGGCCATGATGAATCTTCAAGTTTCTCATATCTTCTCTCCCCACTCGCAGCAGAAACCATCTCAGCCAATACGCTCCCGTCTGAGACGGGAGGCCAGCCAATCAAAACCCTCAATCCCCACGGTCTGCTGATTTTAGGAGCTAAATGACACATTGAGATACTCATCTTGGCTTAGATAATGTGTGTGATATAAATGACATTCACATTGAGCAGATGACAGTGTTTTGACACAAATTCAAATTAAGATCTTCCCTGTAAGCCTGCTGACAACATCATACCTCAGCACTGTATGCATGTTATTTCAAAATGACGTTCTTATGAAATTAGCCTGACAGGAAGACAGTGGTTAGAACAAACAGATTTTTCTTTGATAAATGTGTACACTTTACAACAATCACAAGACGGATGCAGATCGATATGCAAAAGCGACTAAACGCACAAACGATATAAGAATGGATTCTTGCTGTTTACTTGACCTTGAATTTCTTCCACTGTCAGGCTGAAGATCTGCCCTTGGAGCCAGCTCCAAAAACACCCCCACAGCAGTGGTTTGATGAGATTCCCTGGGGTAACATCAGGGGGCAGCCTTCTCCAGATGCCTAAAGACCCAGCGCACGCAGAGGGGGGTAGAGAGGTGGCTAAATGCTGGAGTTTCAGGGCAAAACTTTTTTCTCAATAAGCTGCTTCGGTTATTTACTGCCTTTGTAAGCAGTGCTGTCCGTGTGTGGAATAGCCATAGAAAGGCAAAGTGCTTTGCTTGGTGACTGCTGCAGTCTTATAAACAATGGGGCGTAAAAGTGTCAGAACAAACCCAATTGGACGCCTTGTTATGCCTGGCTTCCTGTAATTGGCCCATCTCCCCGTGATGAGAAGGAGCTCTAATTGGATTATTATTTATAGTGAGGAATGATGCCCATCAAGGTAAAAGGCAGCTGAAAGTCCAGCAAGCCCCATGGGGGGCAGGAGGGAGAGAAATAAACCGGGCAAAGAAAACAGACATTTTTTCCCACGACAAACAGCTCAATGGTAGACTATTGTTTTCTCAGAATCACCTGGAAATCAGAAAAAAGATCAAGCCAGAATGTCCATTTCTCTCCCAAGAGTTTTAAATGGTCTGTCCATCAGTCTTTCACCAGTGCCAGGGACCTTCTTACCGGCCATGAGCTGGAGGAGTGATTTACCATTAGGACAGATAGAGAAGCCCACACAGCGTCAACATGATACGAGAGCAGCTTCCTGGGCCTGCCTCAGGTTCTCCGGTCAAGCCTGATGGACGAGATGGCTGCTGCCATAACCTCCGCTGAGAGGCTCTTCACGGCCCCCCCTGAGGATGCACCCTGTGCCCCCTCCCCCCCAGCCCCCATTTCAACGAACACAGAGGCTTCATGTTAGGTTTACGGTTACTCTGCACCCACTGGACTGATGAAGAAAAATGGAGCGGCTCTTGGTCAGTGCGGACGCCCAGTAGAGCACCAGCAGGGTGTGGGTTTGGTGTTACACACATCGGGGGACACGTGTGAGTCTTATTACCATCTGGAATGCTAAAATTAAAAACAAAAAAAAGATGATCGCAATCGTCACTGAACTCACATCTCCTCTGAGCTGGAAGGAGACTATGTTTATTTGGCCCAAGTCTACAAAAATGTGCTTCTGACTTCTGAGATTTAAATATATATATTTATCCTTTGGTCTGACAGACTAAGGCCCTTGGTCAGGTTGACCTGGTAGCCAGAGGCTCCGCTGGGTGGAGGTATGGAGGTGCCTGATATGGGGAGATGTGGGAGGTGCCATGATGACTTGAGAATGCTGACATCCCCACAGTGGTGCTTCTGTAACTCATTTACAGGCTCGTGGTATATAAATATAAGAGGCTATAACCGTGGAAAAAAATGAAACGCTGGGACCAAACTTCTAGTGTGGTTTTAATGAGATCCTGGTTCCGCTGGAGATCCTGAACCATAGCAAACCTGCCACCACACCCACTTCCTCCCCAGACATCCATATCCTGACAGCACTGTGACAGTGCGCACCAGTGACATCTTACTGGATGAAAACGGCACCATCAAGGTAAATGGAAGACGGCCCTGGAAATAAATCACCTGGAAGATAAGCAGCTTTAGATCCAGAACGTACGGACGATGGCTGATTTCTAGAACATTCAGTGCACTACTGCTCCCTTGCCGTGCCACTGCATATTTTCTCACCGATACGGTGCTCAGTTTATGGGACGAGCGCATGAAATCGCAGATCATAGTCAAGCTGCCCCATAAACATTTTATTGAGCAGTGTTTTACTTGGAGGCATATTGGTGCTTTCTAGTCTGAACATTTTTACAATAGTGTTTATGAAGATGGTTCCTATTCCCAGATTGATCTAGACACACCCATGTGATATTCAGGCAGCAGCAGGAGCAAAAAGTGTGTGCATTCTGCATTAGCATTAGCCACAAAGCCTAGGATGGCCTTTTCATGGGACCTTATGGCCAATTACTTGCCATTACAAATCGTTTGGTTCAATCAATAACCATAGCCGGTGGGGGTCGGCTGCAGACCGGCTGCCTGGCCCTCTATCAGAGACAGAGTGGCTGCAGAGAGGTGAAATGAGATGTGAAATGAAGAAGACTCAAAGTTATCTCTAGAGTAGGATACAACCCTGACACCCGGCCTCCTTCTCGTCTGTAACCCTAACCCTACCCAGTCAACTGGTCACATAATGGACAGGCCAAAAGATGCTACATCATTGCTATACCAAAATTTAAGATAAAGAAGGTCCTGAGCAAAACATGTAGTAGGCCCAGACCTGGGCCCACTGTTGTAAGACGGATACAGTTTCTGTTAGGTCCCCTGTGATTCCTCCAGCGAATCCTTGGTGGGCTTTCAAGCAGACGGTTGGGGACAGTATGCAACAACCAAGATAACAACTGCTTACAGCCATATGTAGCTTATATAGTAATACCTGGGGGGGTCACAGGAAGCTCAGTCTCACCGTACTTAGGCCTAGTCATTTGCTAGACAGCCATCTTTGGAACGTGCTATTTGCCTCACTGGCTTTGGACAAAAGCGTGTGATAAATAAAATAAGTGGATTCTCAGCCGGTCCAAACTCAATGCTCTGTCAATCGGGGACACCTAGAAGAAGTGGACATTTTTGGGGATCTGCTGAAAACCGCTGAGTAACACTCCATGTGTCATTACGCTAAGCCCTCACTCAGTGCAAAAAAAAACTCCACACAATTATGCATATTGCCCCGAGCGGCTGCTAACCGGTTAATGGGCCACATGAATGCATGAGTACAACGGCTGTTATGCGGTAATTACCACAATGGTTAGCGCTGCCCCCATAAATACATCAGCCGATTGGTTGAGCACAGGGGAAAATATTAGTGCTGCCAGACCATTGTGACAATCGTGCCTCAATGACCAATGAAACCCGTGTCAAGACACAGAATTTAGTGCTGAGGCCGTTTTGTCAAGCTTGCACTTTCTCTTTGTGACTTATTAAGAAAGGGTTATATAATCAAAATGTTCAATATCTTAATAGCCAGAGCAGCACAACTATTCACTCTTTCAATATTAATGGACAAAGATACTTAAAAACCATATTTGAGTGAATGAAAGAAGGAACAGCGCCTCCATCAGCCTCGATGAAACAACGCAGGCAGAATCTGACAGCGGGAGATGCCGCGGGTTTTCCCTTGAATGTTAGTCAGCCATCAAGCGCCAGATGGCTACGACCAGGACTAGAAAAGCGATCATGGAAAATTAATGCATGGATGATGACCTTTAAGAACTGAGGGGTAATATAGGAAAATTGTTTGATTGTTCATCATTTCTGTAAACAAAGCAGAATGTTTCATTATCAATTTCACCCATTTGGACAGCATTTCAACATGGTCCTTCCTGCAAAGCCCTCTGCTTACATGCTTATCGAAACACTTCATACATACAATGTATCAGAATAGATACATCACGAGAGAAGACATTAGCACATTAGCATCGTCGATCATGAGACTTCAGCACTCCACGGGTGCCCTCGTAAGATTTGACTACCCACGGACTGTCCGACAACTCAATCTGTACCATCCCCCTTAGCAACAAGTCGAGTACAGAGGAAGTACGGTCTAGCTGCTGGCTGATAACACGGTTTAATATGGAGCACATTACCATCATGAAGAATCTGCACCACTGGAGTCCATAGATTCATCACAGGAAATCACCAAGTTTACTCACTCCTGCTATGAAACATTTGATGTATTAAACATGGCGCAGTGCAAAGCAACTCAATTTCAAATGCAGGAGATGTTGCATTGCTCTAGTCCTCCATTTTGTTTTCATTTATAATGGAATAATAAGACACGTCGGGGGCTAGTGACTGTGCCGTGACTGAGCTCCGTGATAAATGTGACATTCTCCAACAGAGTTGATCGATGGCTAACAAACGCTGCCGCTGAGAGGTGGTGGGGGGGGGAATCTGTGAGGGAGCACTTCCCAGTACCCCTAGCCCGAGATAGGAGGTAACATGGGGGTGGAGGAGACCTGGGCCTTTGAACACACAAGGCAAGCAATCACTTTCAAAGGAACCTTCACAGAGCTCCTGCCCCCAAAGCAGAACAGCACGTCTACTGCAAAGCTGGAAAAAAATCGGAATAATCTGAATCTGGATTCTTATTCTTAAGGTACGCGGGAGTGAAAAATACATATTACAAGCAAAGACCATTTTAGAGCCGGTTACAATTTAATATCCGTTCCAACATCAAATGGAAATCAATGGTCGCGCCCGGGAGGAGAAAGTCTCACCGTGATTAAAGAAAGGGACTCGCCATAAAGAAAGCAGCGAGTTCCAATCCTGGGGGGTAAGGGTGGGGGGGGGAGGTGAAGCTCTTCATAGACGGTAGGAGAGCGCAGGAGCGTGAAAGGTGTTTTTTAGAAAGGCGTCTAAGGAGTTGAAGTATATAATGTGTCTAATGCATTGCGTAAATAAGCAAGAATACAGAAAAAAGATACTATTGGACGGATAGCTAGTCCACCTTTAGATGCTATATTTGTCTGCATCGTGCAAATAGAGCCTCCCATTAAATTATTCAGTACCACGCAAGACAAATTGCACTGATATCGACTGGTATTCCCACCTTTAAATCTGGCCCGAAATGGTTTGTCAAAGGGCAAAAAGCAGGGGAGACATATTACCCTTAACTGAAGATTCATCATCCCCATTAAGATCTATCACCTCTATTATCAGGGATAAACCTCAGTCCTGCTTATTTAAACAAAGGAGTCGGTGCCATGATGGACTGGGAGTTCACCTGGATAAATGACCAGATGCAGTCCATAGGTGTCCTGCTATTATGCCGTTTAATTACACAGGAAGATCTGCTCATATACCAGTAAGGCCAGGCCGCCACTGGGATCCATCACTGGGGAAATGCAACAGGGCTCACACTTCTTTCACTACAGGCTATTACATCCTGGATAACGATGCTTCACGTGTGAGAAGACATTTTCTCAGTGACAAAAAAAAAAAAAAAACTGTTTTGAAGAGCTGGTTTATTCTCTGGGCTGTGCTGTGGGGTGGAGGAATATGAGGAGGGAGAAGGAAACTGGAGTGAATATCTGAGAATTTCAGAAAGAGGAGAGAAACACACGGGGAAGCCTGGGGAGCATGCTGCCGGGAGAGAGCGCGGATCCAGCCGCCGAAACGCTACCCCGTCACTGTTGTATAATTAAGACCCGTTGGCTTCCTGAAGCTACAGCAAGACAGAGCCAGGCACGCAAAAAAAACGGCAGGGGAGAGGAGGTCTGCATGTGAGCATGTCCAAAAAAAAAAACCCCATCCGACTTTCTCAGTAGACTGCTTTTCAATACATTTCAGCTTGAATCACAGAGAGGTGGCTGTGATGTAAGACAGCAGCGGCCATTTTTAATCTCTAGGCAAAGTTCTTAGCAGAAGCATAACTTCAGATATTCAACTAAGCAGTTTCTGCTGGAGAAAACACTAGATGTAGAAGATGGTAGAGTTCAATAATTAAGTCCATTCTGGGTGCGAGACAAGTCAACATTACAAAACACGAAGGGTGTCTGTTTCTGATTTTATTGACTGTTGCTATTGGGATTCTGATGCTGAGATTAGCATTCAGGTGCAAGAAAGCCAGATAGGGTTAGGGGCTCCCGTGTGGCCTGGGACAAAGGGGTCTGGGTTGAAAATGAATCTTTCCCAAAACCCAGGACTGGATGAGATGAGGTCCACAAAACTACACCCTAAATATTCAGCACACAGCGGAGGCAAGGAATCCAACTGTCCCCTGACACAAAACCTCCCACAGGCTACACAGTGAACCAGCTGAGCAGTGGGCAACAGAATGACAAGGCAATGTCTTTGTCTGCCGGGCTCAGGGGCTGTGCTGTTGGGTTTTGGGGGGGGGCTCTGCTCTCCGTTAACCTCCCTGGAGGGTGGTGGCTTGTTGCTGTGCCACTGAGGTCGCATGTTCATAGTTAATTCAGAGGGAGCACCATTACTGGGAGCCATCGCATGTTACTTAGCATGGTGGGGGTGGGGTGCTTCCAATCACCGTCCTCAATTATCCAATTAATTCCAATATGTAAATCTGCCACTGGTAGGCCTTGATACATACATATGGGCTGCCTGTTCTGTTATTAAATGTCAATTCAAATATCTGCTCACCTGCGAGGAACAAATACCGTGGAGTAAAATCGAGGTTTGGAAATGCGTGAAAAAAATGCAGATTTCCAGGGAGGGAAATTCTCACGGGACATAGAGATGTCTGAGTAAAAGACGTCTGGGGAAGCGGGGGGGCTCACTGGCACGTCGCCTTATCTCGGGCAGCAGGAGGATTTTCAGTTTGATCGGGCAACACTCCCCCCCCCACAGACGGTCCCCGCCACGTCACTGATGAGCATTCGCGGTGCCGTCGGACGGCGGGGGCGCTCAGCGCTGCGAGTCCTCACAGGGTCCCTCACTCCGATTAATGATGTCGTCACGCCGGAGCCACGGCTGGCCGAACACCGATTGCAGTGGTGAGGTACATCCCCAGAGAGATAACCCCCCCCCCCGCACATCACCCCCGCATCTCCTCACAGCCAATAAAAGTCCGGGCATCCATCCTGTGATGATGCACAAAGCCTGCCAACCTGACACGGCCTGGTCCAGTCCCCTTCTAATGTCTGTACCGGGCACCGCTAGTGTCGCTCTGCAGGCCAGAGGCTCAGCACCAAGGACAGCATCCCCACCACTTCCACATGCCACCTCCAGCTAAGCCCTGACCTCTCAGGCCACGCTCTCATACATCTCCACACCTGTCATCAATGTTAAAGCAGCCGAATAACCAGCTGTGTTTCATATAAATGGCTCTGAACTGAGAGCTTCGGCAATATGTAATGCCAATATTTCATGGGCCTCTTTGCTTGTTTACAATAAGCGTTACCTTTAAGCACCCAAACCATGCATGAAATCCGGTTTTGGCGAGCCGATAAAACGGAAATAAGCCATCGAAAATCTGCCTTGGCAAGACCTTCGCAATTCTCTGTGGCACTTTACATTTTAAATTAGTTCCCTAGCTGACATGATTCATGCTTTTTTCCTGGACTTATTATGGTTAAGAACCTGACTTGACAGGGCCAGATCAAGGCTCCGGCTGGAACCTTAAATCTGCAATCTGCAGTTGCAGTCACTTGTTTTCAAACGACACTACCCAAGGTGCAAAAACGCATCTACTTTCGGATAGGGATTCTCCCTCATTTCATAAGCACAGACGTCACAAAGAACCTTCAGCATGATTCTGTGTCTCCCTGCTCCGCACCTTTAAGCCAGGGAGGAAAGGCCTCCATAACCATCACAGACTTCCAAGATGATCAGCAGTTATTGATTTATCCCCAAAAGCTGTGATCAGACAGTGTCCCCCTCCTCCAAACAAACAGATTCAAAAAGGGGGTGCCGGAAGAGAAAAAACAAAAGAGTGATTTGATTCTCCAGGGAGAGTCACCCTTCTTTCTGAAACGCATCGACTTTCATTTCCAGCAGTGAATTATAATGAGCTTAAACACTGGTGGAACTGCAACCTAGTGAGGAAGGGAAACAAAACTGATCTTTACGGGGGGCGGGGGGCGATGGCGAGGGCAGGGGTTTAAATACATGCATATAGAGGCCGACAAGGGAGGATTTAGAAAATGCCGGTGAGTAAATCAGCGTTATGTATCTATCGGCTAGAGGCATCACATTTGTGAGCGCATAAACTTAGCGCCCTGCGAGGAAGACTGCGGCTATAACAAGTTATTCCAGACAGTGGTAACCTGGGTGTGTCTCACTCACCGCCATTTATTTATTTATTTGCCAGTCATATATTCTATAGCCCGTTCTTGCGGAATAAAAAAACACCGCAAAACACGTTTCAAAGCACGACTGCATGGATCAATGAGATACTGAAGTGCGGCAATTTTATCCAGAATAAACAATTAAGCCTGTCTATGTAAGGACTGCGCAAAAGCACACAATCAGACCTAACTATGTTGTCATCAGTGGGGCAAAAACACGTTTTAAAAGTCGTATTGCAAATATTGGTATTTTCCCTAACCCGAAAGGCATTTCAGAATAAGTCGTTCTAACAAATGCTCTCCCACAGTAAACTTGCGGTTTACAAAAAAAAAACGATTATTTTTACGCTTTCCTCATGACTAATCAAATTCCAAAACGTGCAATAAAGTGAAATAAATAAACTTATACAATCGCATGTCTTGATACAATTACGTTTTAAAAATACCTTTCTATTAAATTATCTACGTCCACACAACTGTCAACACATTTAATTACCCGTAGCAGGTGTATGCCAGTTTTCAGATTTATCTACGGAAAATTAAACAGGGTTAATAATAACGAAAGACGGCTTACCGCTTTGCTCGCCCAGAAAAACCAGTTTGAATTTTCTTAATGGGTTCCCGAAGTCATTACCCACAGACATTTTGGAATTTTAATTTCTGGGACAGGGATGATCAGTGTGGGTTTCGCTGGGATGTGCGGAGATCCGCTGTGGAGATGCGCTTCTATCGGCCGAGCGACGGGAGCGCTGCACCGCTTCGCCTGCCAGCTCCGGGTCGCCACTCTGCGCATGCGCGACCTCTCCCTCCCGTCCGCCGCTCGTATGGGTGACGTCATCTATACGGCTGCCTGTCTTGAGCGTATACTAATTAACCTTAAGATATAATTAAGGGTATATGTATCGTCTGCGACTTTGCTGCCAGTGAATAATTTTAGATGCGATGCAGTTTTTAAGAATATGCTTCCGTTTACATTCCCCCAGGTTAATGTTATTTTTACTTAAATTTTAAAAGTGAGAAAGGTATTTTGTTTTTTTAAGATGGTGCTGCGCGTCATAGCTTCTTTACTGCTTCCTCGTGCTCAGCAAGACAGAAATCTGGGCTCTTGTGTAAAACCTTTGAAGGTAGTTTCTACATAAGATTTTTTTGACACTAAAAACCCGAACACTGTACAAAAATAGTAATTTTGAATACAAAAATGGAAATATACTGCACAAGCAGTGAGTGAGTGTATATGTGCACAGCGTTTGTCTGGTTTTCACAGGTGACATGGTTAAAAAAATCTTTTGGTTTTATAAATGCTTTCTTTCTTTATATTTAAGTACAAAGCTTGAGTATAATACAGATATGCGTCATAATAAGACCTTAGAAAAATACATAAATTTCTATAACCTAGATGCAGTAATTTGAATATGAAAAGCAACTCTTCTTAAAAATACTCTGAAGCTTTTTATCACTGCCCCCTCAAATTTTCCACATATTGATATTTTTCAATATTTTTCAAGTTCTCTGACTGCCAGAAAGCAGTCAACGGCTGATCGTTCATTTCCTTGATGCCCTGTTCCATTTTTTGTGAATGGTGGAGTACTGTAACATGGTGTCAAGCTCCTGTCAAAGAGAGCATAATTGGTGTTACTTACCACTCACACCACACATTTGTGTGGCTCATGGGACTTTTACTCACAAAAGTGATCTGAGGGCATAAGGAAAGATGGATGATTGGTTAAGAGAGAGATCCAGATTGTAGAGGAGGTGGGTCCAAGCAACTAGAGGTGGGACCAGCCAATCAGATATCTTGTTCCTGCTTCCTCTAGTTGCTTGGACCCACCTCCTCTACGGGCTGATTTGTTAGCTCTCGGAACCAATCATATATTTGTTCTGCCATCAGAACATTTTTATGTAAGTAAAACTCCCATGAGCATTTGTGTGGGGCCCACAGAGTTGGGGCTTCTAGTCAATAAATTGGGGGGGATAACTGAATGGGAGAGATGCATTGCATCTCTATATGCAACTCACAGCAAAACACTGATGTGAACCGCAAGGCCTAGAGATAGATAAACATTAATGATATGCAGTAGGATCAGTCTTTGCAATAAACACACTGAATTCTCCTTTTGTGATCCTTCTTTTATCCAATACACGTGTAATATGCTGAGGTACAGGTTTAAAGACAACACAGTGGAAAAAAATAGCTTTCAGAAACACAATGCATAAATACAGAACGGTATAGCTTCCTGAAATATTATGTACACTATATACACATACAGCTATGTAGTCTGCTACAGATGTGGTATATTGGCATGTAATGGAGTTAATTTATATTGTGACATCCAGATACTGCCTTCTAAAGTGAAATTGAGCCTGAAAATAGTTTGTACGTGAAAGGCACTTAGGTACTCCATGAATAGTAAAAGCGTTTCTAAACAGCAGCACGTTTCTTACCACAAGAAATCCAATGAGGCAGTTGAAGAGCAATAAAATGGCCAAACCGGCTGCCTTCTGGACATCAGGTACGTTGGCCTCGCTGTTGGTGCGCCTTGAGTGTTAAAATTTATAAATCGAGCAGCAGATCATACATGAGTCGCCTTAAGCGTGGTGACAGGTTGCTCCACATGGCATGTTTGCATTTGGCGTTTAGGGTGCATGCGTCCGTGTTTCAGTGAAGTCCAACTGAGCTAAGTGTTGTTCTCCTCCTCCTGAAAGAAGGACAGGCTTTGGAAGGTGAAGTGTGCCATGACCCACAACAGCCACGGACCTGCAGAACAAACCTAAGGTCCGTATGGAAGAACTGGGCCCGCATCACAAAAGATCTTCTGGAATCTTCTCCAAGCTGTCGTCCTTGGCATGCCATATCTTCCAGCTCATGATACCCAGGAAGAATATTCCCATGACCTTCAGAGCCACCTGGAGGCCCAGGTACCTGCAAGAGCACAAACAAGAATGAAATTCATTTCCCCACTTCGTACTTCACTCGGTGGCGTTGGATTCTGAGGTGACCTCCTTCCCAGGACGCATCGTCACAGGAGCAGAGCGGCATAGTCCTACCTGTTTCTAAGGAGGTTGTTGTCATAGTAACCACAGGAGCCCAGCTTTGTGCCACACGTGTGCTTCCACCAAATACAGGAGGAGTCAATAACCATGCCGAATATGGCCGGGGCTGGCAACCAGGCTGGAAACAGGAGAACGATTCATGATGAGATTTCCTGCTCATTGGTTTGCTTTGGCAGTCTTTGTCTACAGAGGCTCAGGCAGTTGTGTAATTTCAGTACTCAAAAAGAGTTGGGCATTTACTAAAAAAAAATTAAGCATCATTTCCAAGGCTTTCTGGGGAGACTGTACAGTGGGACTTTCAGTTTGCAACGATTAGATTGCAAATCAGAAATAACCGTAAACTGGACCTCTGTCTTAATTAGGACACCAGAATAAACGTGGTTCCTGACAAGCCGATATCTCCGGTTGCCATTTCTTTGCCATATGCTACTTGGTCATTTCATCTTTGCATCTTTAATGGAGCCGAAATTAGTTTATCGACACTAGGGGGAGACGTAACACAAATTTCCGTTCAGCGCAGGTTTTCCCACTAGAAGTTCTCATGAACTGGTCAGCCTATTCTGAAAAGTGAAAAGTCAGAATCTACCAATGTCAAGTAGAGATTATGCCATCTGTCAGTCAATTCCAGTTGTTAGCTTAATAAAAAAACAACTCAATAAAAACGAATGCAGTTTCAAAATCCTCATCAACTGCAACTCACCGAGGACTCTCATGATCAAAAACTGCACTCCTATTGCGAAAGACTTTTCTTCTTCGGGTGCGGTCCTAAAATTTAAGAAGATGCAGCTCCTTGTCACAGTGCAGGGAATGGAGCACCTGTATAGGCAAACTAATCTATGATCCATCATGACAAAACATATTAAGTAGGGAGCCCAGGCAGCAATGAGCTGGCCGGTGGTAGAGAGCTATGCATTTAGTGAATGAGTAGAAGTAGTAGTTAGTAGTAGTTATGTAAGAGGAGAACAAACAGAGAGCAGAGCAGCCGCACCCTTGAGCTACCTTGTAGCCCTTTAATGCTACGCCGGACATGGGAGGGCGTGTCTGTACCGGAGCACCGTCATGTAGACGGGGTTGTGGGAAAGACTGGCGATGAAGCCAGCCAGAGAGATGAGGAGCATGGCTGGCAGGAGGTAGTGTGGGCAGCTGTTGGTACAGGAGCCCGGCCGGACACTGCCAACATCGTCTCCGTCTTGGATACAAAGGCAGCCACTGTAAGCCTAAACAAAGAAGATGAGACACTTAGATTTAGATTTTTAAAGATTTCTTTTTAAAATGGCATTCAGGCAGGGGTACTGATTACAGATTGCATCTAAAATAGCGTAGTATTTCACCCGGTGTTTGGTTTGAACAGCTAATTAAACCCGACAGAGCCAAATTAGTCCTGGTACGTTTTGTTCCGAGAGAAAATCTTACCAGTGGCAGATCAGAACTAACAATCCTTTGTTAGTTAACCGTATTAATTACAATGTGTTAATTTAAAACTCACACAGTATATAAAATTGCACAGTATGAATTCTGGAGTGTATGCTTTTTAAGTCGTAAATAATTCCTCAGGTCTAATGAGAGGTATGATTTTCTGAGGTCACGAAGAATTAATGAGGCTTTCATTTGCCAGTGAAGCTGCCTGGCTTTGGGTGGTGAGTAAAGCAATTAGTCTTATCAGTCAGTTAAACCCTTTGGCTCTGCCTGGTCGATGAAGCAGCCTTGTTTTGATTGGGGACAAAGTTCCCTGTGTTACAACGGGTCAGTGAAGCGACTTCATTCTGAACGTGTAGTGAAGCAGCCTGCGATTTACGGGCGGTAAATCTCCCCCGCCTTCGATCAGTCAGCGGAGGAATGCGCCAGCAGTCCTTCACCTGGGCTTTGCGGGGATTCTTGGGGTCCAAGGAGTACGTGGTGCAGCCGGCATGACAGGGGGACACATATTCCCTGTTGTCTGAGCCACACACGGGGTTGAAAGCGGTGTGCAGGCAGGAGCAGTTCGAGATGCAAAACGGACGAGATCTATTTAGAGGAGAAAGAAAATTCAGCTCTGCTTTCATTCCCGAAAGCCTGTGGCATTGTCTGTGTTCCCGCTGGTAGCTAAAAAAAAAGAACCAGCACTGGACAAAACAGGGAAAACGCCCCTAAAAACTACCGTCTGTCCTCAAGAGGGGAACAGATCTGCAAGATCTTATAAACATTTTTTTTTAGTAGCATTCTGCATGGTGTGACCAAAAGCTTAGCGGAAACATGACGACATAATCCCAGACCCCCCATGGGGGTCTTATCAGTGGGGGGGGGGAGATGATGATTGCTATCTCCTGTATTCGACTCTGATCACGGTGGCTCAGAAGGCATGCCATGTATAGCCACCATGCTAACATTGTACAATAACCTGTGACAATTGTCACTTGTCATTGCCGCACATTGTCATGTTATTGTAATGGTCTGTTTCTTTATAATCAATTTCTTTAATAACTTGACATATGTTTACTTTTATATAGAGTTTACTCCTGTGTATTGATTAGCCCTTTTACATATTATTAATTTCATATTTGTATAGCTTAGGCTTCGGAAGTCAGCAGCGTAGTCTTAATTAGAACAGAATGTTCAAATCTTGAGTCATCTATTTTCTGGAAAAGACCCTACGCTCCCAATAGGCTACAGCTGATGTGTCGTGAGCGCTGAAATACATCATGTAAAAACAGGCACCGTCAGTGCGAGCCGGGGACAGACCCGGCGCTGGACACGACTGGGATTTCATAATGGAACTGAGCATCGTGCATCGCCACTTATGTCTGTGTCTCGTCATTCAGGGATGTCAGCGGACCAGCCACTACCTGTCAAACTCCTAATGTCACAGGATGAGCTCTGTCACCATCCAGCACGAGAAAAGAAGCCATCACTTTGTGAACATGAGCACGCTGAAAACGTGTCCCACTCCTCTGTCTGTGTACACCCCTGTAGGAGCTTATGTTGCTGTCCTACGCAGCACACCAAGACCACACAACCCGGCCTGTGGAAATGAGCTGGTTTCCAATATATTTCATATGATTCACTAACCTTTTGCTAATTTTTTTGTCATCTCTAAGGTTTGAGTCAAGTCTTGAAGTGGCAAGGTGCCGTTTCGGTTAGAACGGGTGACCTTCCTGCTATTTCTCCCCCCCCATCCTAAGCGTGGACACCCCTACCCAGGCCAACTGACCCGTTATCGCCACGCCGATCCGCCTGATGTCCGTAATCGACGTTGACCCCGGCGACATCCTGGGTGGAGCAGCCCATGAAGAAAAGAGGCACACACAGGAAGATGGAGAGGAGGAGCACTGCGCTGGAGAAGCACGGCACGGCCCTCATGGAAAGGTGCTTCCACTTCATGACGATGCCCCCCAGCAGCATCCCCAGGGCCGCGGCCGGAAGGTTGATGGCCCCTGTGTCAGGAGATATGGGGAGATGCGAATCTTTAGGTGGGGGGGGGGGCCCGATCCTTAGTGAGGGAGAAATAGAAGGACTTAGTTAGCTCAGAGAGCAGAGAAAGGGTAATTTTATAGAATATTCTGGAGTGCAGCTCGAGTACAGTGTCAACCAGAGGTGGAGATTTCAAGTCCAGAGAGTACAAATCTACACCAAGATTTAGTTTCAACCAACCAGCTGAGTACTCTGACTGTGACTCTTTATACTCAACTGGATGGCTGAAACAAAATCTTGGTCTGATTTGTACTCTCAGGACTGGATATCTCCACCTTTGGTGTCAACACGCTGAACAGATGAGCCAGAGGACGAGCCCTGAATCCGTAAACCACACACGTGCTACTCGCCGATGAGAAGGTTGCCGTAGGCGGCGGTGGTGCTGTACTGCAGCTCAAGGAACTTGCTGAGGAAGGTGGAGAGGCCGGCGATCACTGAGGAGAAGCAGCACTGGGCCAGGACCAGGGGCAGGAAGAATGGACTCAGGAGCAAGCGCACGAAGACCCGGGGGAACACTGGGGACAGGAGGGGACGAGGCGGGGTCAGATGCCGGTCAGGGCTCTGGGGCTCATCTGCTTAATTAAGCAGAACCATCGTTAAGCACATCGAAGTGCAGCACATGCAAATCTTCACATGAAGGAGAGCTTACTCTTAAGAAAGTCAATCAGCGAGTCTTCCGACATCTTTTGGGCCGCTTTCAAATCTCTGCTCTTGGGCCCAGCTGCCTGACAAACAACAGAACAAAAAAAGAAGTGAGATTTCCAAGAACGTTCCGGCAAGAAAATGTGTGGGGAAACTCCAAAAATATTTATTTTCTTTCCAGGCGGTGTCCATGTACAGTTCCTGGGCTGTTATACATTCACTTTGATATGATTTTTATGGACAGGCCCATTGTAATGTGTTAACCGGGCGTAAACACTGAAAACCTCCAGCGATTAGCTGGAAAGAGCAAAACAGGACTCTGGACTCCGGGTCTGTTTTTCTTTTTTACGTCTTTGTATTATTTGCTCATCAAACACCACTATGTAGTGAAAGTTACTTAACCCAAGGTAGCCCCCCTCCATTCATCATTCTCACTGTCATCCTGCAGATTCTGTTCTCTGTTATGCGGAATTAGTTCATAACAACTCCCAGTATGACAGAACATTCTGTTGCTTCTGAGCTGCGTAACTTCCCATGTCTGGATATGCCTGAAAACATGTGCTTTTTGTTGTAGATGGATGGGGGGCAGTGTGTGGTTCTGTGGGTTAGGCCTGTGATCGGAAGGTTGCTGGTTCGGATCCTGGGGCTGGCGGATTGATTCCATCTTTGGGCCTCTGAGCAGAGCCCTTAACCGTCAACTTAACGGACCCTACACCCTACACTGTGACCCCCAAGCTTGCTCTCATCTGTGTACGTGTCTGCAAGTCTCACGGAGAGAAAGATGGCGAGAAGATCATTTTCCCCACTGGGGTGGATAAAGAATGACTGTTCCATTCTAGCCAATCTTCCGGGAGATTTTTATGTAAGTCTGAGCAGGCGGCCTGAGTATGAAGGTTCCAAAGGTTGTTAACTTACAGTCTGTCTCTGCATTTCCTTAGGGAAGAAGAAGTAAGGGATGGAGGTGAGGAAGAGGCCCCCCGAGGAAATGAGGAGGCCCATCCACCAGGCACCCACCCAGCGGGGGTCAGCAGGGTTCAGATCCTTGGCTGTGGCAGAGAAATTCATGTAAGAACCTGGGGAGGGAGGGTGACACAGTGCAGGAATAAATGCTCCTTTGCTGCAGTGATTCAGCTTATCTGTGGATATAAGGTAGATTTGGACCAAGTCTTCAGGTAAAAATTGGTATTTGGCTCAACAGGGTGGGCCTCCATGCCTGTGATGGAAAGGGCACCGGTTCAAATCCTGTGCTTGGCAGAAGAATCACATTTCTGTTGGGCCCCTGCGTGAGGCCCTTAACCCCCTGGAAAATGCTTTGGAGAGCCTGCTGAATGGCTGACATTGTGCTCAGACTGCAAGCTTTGATCTCACCTCCGTACGTCTGCATGTCTGTCTTAACCGAGTGCATGATGGAATATGTGAAAACAGACACATTCTAATATACTTGTACAAATGGCAAATAAAGCTTTGTTTCAGTTACTTGAATGTCTCTCTGGATCTTTTGCAGAGGGTGTGAAATTGTTTTTACAAAGTCCACTGCTTCATATTTTAACAATGACAGCCGACCCAACACACACACTGTTGCCCTTCGTTACCACAGATAACAAACTCCCCCCCCCATCTGTGCCCTTGAAAGGTAACATAAACACATCTGCTTCATAAATGTATCCTCCAAGAGGCCTCATGGACGAATGTCAGCACCTGGTCCCATTCTGTCAATGTCCACGTAGATCCGCAGCACCACGGAACCCAGGAGGTATCCGAAGGCGGGTCCGAACACGGACACCGCAAAGAGGATCGCTGGAAAGACAGGTGGTGGGAACGTTAGGGTGGATCGGCCACACACGCAGCCAGAGTGGACGAAATGTGGGGGCGGAGCCGGGCAGCTTGTTACCGATGTACAGGTCGGAGTTCCCCGGCTCGGCGAAGTCGTACACGTAGGAGATGCCGAATGGCTGGATGGGTACGGAGCCGATACCAAAGAGGAGCTGAGCGCTGGCCATCAGGAGCAGTAGGTTCCCACTGTTGGACAGGTGCTGAGTCCCCTCGTCGTCGCACGGCTCCGAGTTGGTGGTGTTCCGCCCGGGTTCACATATGTTCAGCTTGCCTACTGCACACACACAAGGGGGGGGTGAATGGCAGCCTTGAACCTTGAAAGCACGTTCGGGTTTTACGGCTGTCGGAGCCTCCAATATGGTAGCCCGACATCATTAACAGCACTCTGACAACCCACAAGACGAAGACAAACAGCAGCTTAGACGGGGCGTTTATTTTTGCCCCACAAAGTTCACATGTGTCTCGGTGATCACAGAGAAGCCGATGTTCTGGTCCCACAGAATATCTATCCACCCTCTAGACGTCCAAGGCATTCTGACCACTAAAAGGAGACAAAGACTGAAAACAAAACAACCTGCTTCTGAGAATCTACTATAAACCCCTTGGCTCCATTCAGCCCAGAAGAGTTCAAGGTCTCTATCTGATTTATGTAAGGGAGGAGGGGGGGGGGCAATAAGAAAAAAGAAAACAAATGCTGGCTCCGCAAAGCACTCCCCAAGCCAGAAGCCGAGATCCTGCAACTTGCTAGCTTGGAAAACCCGGAGCAAGAAAATGGCCCCTTCCGTCCTTGCTAACTACCCAAGAGCAAAGCCTTTACTTGGTGTGAGAAACATCCCACAGTGTGGATGAGAGACAACTCAAATAACCAGGTCATGATAATCAATACCAGGTAATGTCTAGTAATCTGTCAAATGATTCCAATAAATATCTATACTGAATAACATTATATGGCAGCAGTCTTGGTCAGGTAAAATACAGGAATACATACTATCCATCTTTACTGTTAAATTCACACTGAAACAGCAAACCAAATGGGCTCCGCTCTGTCACAGAAAATAATTAGACAAAAATGTTCTGAGGGCATAAGAAAAAAAGTATTGGTCCAGAGAGATAACCAATCAGACTGTAGAGGAGTTTGGTTCATGCAACTAGAGGAGGCAGGACCAACCAATCAGATGTCTTGATCCTCCCTTCTCCTTGGACTCACCACCTTTACTATCTGATTTGTTCTCTCTCTGATCGAATAACTTTTTGTTCTTCCTTCAGAACATTTCTGTGTAAGTAAAACTCTCACGAGCTGGTAAATACCATCCAAGTACAACAGCAAGCATGGCATTTATTTATCATGCATGTGTTCTACACCAGCCCAAGGGTAAACAAATAGTACTGGCTCTCCAGCTGAGCGAAGACAAGTTAATAAGTAATATGAGACTATCGACACTGTATGGAGTAAAGTTATGTTCTAACTATAAAAGCCAAAGAAAGGCTAATAGGTCAAGACATAGCGGTAGCATTTAGCTACAAGCAGAGGCAAACAGGATGGCAGTGCTCACATTCTAAGCCAGAGTATGTGTAGGGCTCAGACAGGAAGTGAGGCAGAGTCATCAGGACAGCACTGAGGGCCATGAGCAGGCCCCCCATCCCGATGAACCGGGGCCGGTGGACCCAGCTTCCCAGGTAGCTCACGAAAATGATCAGCACCGTGTTCCCCACCTGGGAAAGAAGGTGCAACCTGTCAGACTGAGCTCAGAGAGGAAGGGTGTGCAAAGAAGACAAACAAACACCCAAATCTGCACCCCAGACTACTGCTTGCTATCAACGAGGAAGTTATAAAATCTGAGCAAATGGCATTAATTTCACTTGTCACCGTTAGAACTTTGCAAGAACATTATCACAAACACAAAATGTGGCTGACGTTCCAGGGTAAAGGCTTAATCAAGCCTAGCTGATCAGAGAAGTGTAACATGGAGGGCAGGGTCACAAGGGGGCGCCGTACCTCATGAAGGGAGGAGATTATGCCGGAGGAGAAGCTGCTCAAGCCATAGCGACGTTCAATGGTGGTGAGACTGCTCTTCAGGTAGGCACTGTATAGCAGCTGGCTCAGCTGTAGGAAGCCATGGCAGAGGACGAAGAACTGTGATAGGGCCAGAGATGGAAAGTTCGGCTTCAGAAAGTAAAAATTCAGACCAAGATTTATTTAGAATGAGTAAGAAGAGTCACTAATACAGAGTATTCATCACATTGGTTGGAACAAAATTGTGATGTGGATTTTTACTTTCTGGACCTGAACTTTCCACCTTTAAAAAGGGGTGAGAGAGACCCATTCCATTTAATGTCACGCCATAATACTAGGGGCCCATGTCACAGAAAATCCCCAGCACTGCTGACATCTGCACCAGAATCAGGTATAAACTACTCGAAGCAGCTCTCAGTTGAGTACATCTTGACCTCTTTGATAAAAGCTTATAATTCAAGGTGTTCACTGATACTGCTACTTAACTGCAGGTGCTTTGTGTCTGTCGGTTCCTCAGATTTGTTTTATGAGAACATTTAAAAGGATATACTGTGCAATACTTCACTAGTGCAGCAAAATTAGAATTATGGTTACGTCACAGGAACTTCTATCAATGGGTTTAGCTGTTAGAACATCTGCCCCGTCATTGAAATGGCAGAACAAACAGGGAACATTCCATCAACTGTAGTACAAAGTTCACCGCTTTCCTACTACGAAGGAGAATAGCTTTCATGTCACATGGCATTCATCCATTATGGCTGCGAGTTTGTTTTTTTGTTTAAGTATAAACAGTTGTAATGTGGAAGGGTTCCCCATTGCAGCAAGAACTGGTCCACATCCGACCACAGTAGGTCATCTTTACTACATCACAGGGTGGCCGCATACTTGTTTCAAAATGCCAAGAAGCATTCTCATAGGATGGGAAGAAACTTTGGATTCCGTCCGCGTGGTTCTCACTGGGGTGCTGAAGCAATTTCTGTTTCCTTCCTCAAAAGACCGCAGGCTGCCAGATCTAAGATTGCGATTACATTCCGACGAGGCCACAGGCAAACTGAGCTCCATGAGATAAAAATGTAATGGAGAGTATAGAGATATGGAAACAATATGCTCAGATAGAGGAATTGATTATGACATCATAATCACTTCAAGGGAAACTGCGCACCTTCTGGGTGTAAACATTATGTTCTAATAAACCTAATTTTGAATTGTGGTACTATTTTTTTCCTCAGAATTGCTGATTACTGCTAATTAAACTTGAAAACAGGGGAAAGCCACTACTGCAGCAGAGTCTTTACATAGAACCCCGGTGCCCAGATCCTTTTCCCTATGGTACCTTAATTACCCTGGAATGTGTTAAACGTGGCCAGGCCCTGTCCATAGTGCCTGGTCTGTAGTCTGAATGAAGAGTGCTTAAGGAAGCGACTCTAGTCAGAACCCTGGTCAGGCCTGGAGGGAAATCTCCCAGCAGCCCCCAATTCTATATCAACATCCAACCTACCACAGCACAGCTTCATCAGAGCATGTTAAGCAAGCAGGCATTGGATTGGCCCAGACTCGGTGAGCTGTCTAGTAGGCCGAGGAGGAATTTGGACCAGATTTACAATGCAGACAGTTAACCAAAACCACCCTTCATGCCCGCTGCACACTAAACAAGTAGAGTAGAATAAGCCCTCTGTTTAATTCTGTAATCAGCCGTCTGGCATTCAGTGCATATTAAGCCCACATGTACACTCTTGCTAAAATTGTAGCCCTCTGGGCACCAAAGGATAGATCATTAAAACCTAATACATGCTTTGCTATTGTGAGCGTACAGTTTATGATCTGTTAGAGGCTGGTAGCTAAGCCAATATGATCTGTCCAATTGTTTATTAAAATAAACAGTATTTCACAGTGGGAAATAAATCATGTAAAATGTGACAGCATTTACTCATGTGAAACTAACATGGTCGACGCGGAGATTCACGAAGCCCTGTACTTTAAAGGTCCCCTTCGTTAAAGACTCTGATTGCACCGACGAACACTTGCAAATCTGCAGCCGAGAGAAGCAACTGCACTCTAATGGCCTCATAAAGCCTGCCGTCGGACACAGCAGATGCCTCTGCACTTCTGTCCGCCGATGGCTGATGGATCAGCGGAGACAGGTCAGGTCTGGCCCTTGGAGCGGGACCCCGTGGCAGCATCTGTGACGAGGATGCCGGTTCTGGGGGGGGGGGGGTTTGAATCAGCCCTTGTTTGTCGCCTGATGTCTTGCTGTGATAGAATAATAACGGGAAGCGGGTTTCCATGACGTCCCTTTGTGTGCTGATGCACTAAAGTCATCGGCATCCCAAAATCCAACTTCAGAGACAGAACAATAACCGGTCGCCTTGACGACGTCGCGGGGGGCCTAGAGTCAGCTTATTTAAAGACCATCCTGTCCTAAGATTGTTATGCTTTCAAACAAACACACCGAGTTAAAAATACTTCCTAGAATTAATCATGTTCAGATGAAGAAAGACATCCAAAGAGAACACTCTTGTGATCTCTTTCGACCTTGGAATGTGCTGCAACACTTGACTGTTCTCCTGCACTGTGTTAGTGAACATAAGACAATGAAATGTTTATGTAACCTTAATTGCACATTAATGCCCATTTGTACTTTTCAAATCGAAACAACCACTATGAAACATCAGAGTGCCTTAAAAACAGGCCTACAGAGAGTGGGAAATGTGCTTGTCAGAAGACCAAGGAGTGCACATCCATCTTGGAACCCCTTATCCTGGTCAGGAGGTACCTAAAGTCCCGCTCTGGGCAGAAATCTGGGTGCCAGCCCATCGCATGGCACAAGCGCATAGATCAGGCAGTTATGAGAGATGCACAGTATATTGCCATGTGCTGACATTTGTCAAAAACTGACATATCAGCATCGTTCTGATGTGTCAGTCTTGACTGATATCGCTGGGTAAAATTTATAAAATTTATATGTCACCCTCAGATGGGTTTCAGGGCCATGCTGGTCAAATTTGCATACAGCTGGGTCAGTCTGAACTTAAGTCTGGCTAAGTTTGGCGTCAGTGAGAAATTCTCCAAATGAATAATCATCGACCGGAGCCTCCAGTGGGCCGGGCAGCTAGACCTGTTCTCTGACACCAAACTGTAGTTGATGTCTGCTCATCTCATCAGCTGGAGGTGACTGGGAGTTCAATGTTGTTTTGCCACGCGAGCGACTCTGCCTGATCTTAAGGCATCGGTAGCTTTCTGGCCAAGTACTGAAATAACCTTCTAACTCTTGACAGAGATGTCAGTCTGCAAGTAGCCTCCACGGGCACCAACTTAACAATCATCCCTACAGGTTACATGGAAGGTGCAACCACTGCTGCTTCGGATCAATGAGATTGCCTGGGGTCCAGGTCCGGTCAAAGAGACCCCTGGCGGTACATCTGCTGCCTGTAAGCAAAGCCCAGGAAAACAGGCAGTGGAAGCTTCAAGAAGTTCAATGACAACCCTGAAGGGAGCGAAGTGCTAAGACAGCTTCATTTTAACAGTGTTTTATTTGAAGAGATGGATTCTAAGAATATTGATGTGATGAAAATCAGAAGTTTTCTCAGAAGACCGTTTTATCTGATTATTTAATAATTTTTTTTCCTGTTGCCATTTTAACTAAAAATAAATTACAGTTCATGGCACCCACTGCAGAGATATAATGTGCTTTTAAGTAAAAAATAATGACGGAAACATAAAAAAACTGGCAGAGATGTACATTTTCCATTGTGAGTTCAAAGAAAGCATTTTCCCCTCCGAAAGATCCAATAAAACAGGATTCGACGGCAAGGCTTTGTGCAACTTCGTCTGGATGTAGTTTTGTGATGAAAAATGCGCCGAGTGTTTTGCTGAGTATTACTTCCGTCCTGGCAGAGAAACATCATCCAGCTGTTTCCTCCTGAGCGTCAATTAAGTTCGTAGCCTGGTGTTTCATCCTTGCTACATCCTTAATAACGCAGCATATATCAACGTGACACCGTACTGTGTTATGAGAGAGCAGCCAGGCGAGTTTGTTCACTATTTTTGCAGGTGTTCGAAAATGGTTGACCTCTTATTCTAATTCCAGACTACAACTGCCCAAATATACCAAGAAAAATTACCTCTGTAATTTTCTGACTCCTCCATCCTAGATACCGTACAATTGTTATTTATGGCATTGAGTTTATAATGGCCAGTGTAAATCCCACGGGTAATCTTAGCACCGAAGAACATTCTTCCCACAGCTCCGTACATATTAGAAACATTTTCTCATTAAAGACGGCCGGGACGTCGTCTAATACTGCAACTAATTTAGGGAATCGGTATCTTAAGGACGCTAGACGCCCCGCCAGGAAGCTTATGTTTATTAGGAAGTTTCAGTCCGCAGCCTTAGATGTGAGACGTCGAGGACCAGTCGCTCTGGGGCAGAGAGAGATTCTTGCAGGTCTCCAGTGCATACAGCGCTAGAAAGTACAGTATCCAACAATCCAGCCTTTCCTGGTGCTTGTAAGACCCCGCGTAGCATACAAAGGTTATTTCTCTGAAGATATGGCCTACTTTTAATTTCATACAACTCAAGCTACAGCAATAATTTATTCCATATTTACTAAAAAAAGATATTATCAAAAGCACGCAGACTCCAACTGGCAAGCGGCCACATCCACACTCCAGGTGGAAGGACTTACCATGTCCTGGGTCGCATATTACCGGCAGGGCAGATATACCAGCACGGAGGGACAAATTGCATACGTGCATCCATGTATACACACTTGGGTTTCGGCGTAAGTGCTCTATCCGATCTAACGAAAACGACACTTCGGTTTGATTTCAGTGCAATGTGAAGCACTGAACTTTGATTTCATGTGCAAATGATGTACTGCATGTTTCTACAAGGTTTCAACAAGTTTTTGAAATAACTAACCAAGATAATGAAAGATCAACAGGTGCCACCATAACGATTTTTTACTACCCGTGTGAATAAATATAATTGAACATCTTAATTCATTGGGCACATTATGACCCATCACTTCCGTTACTCTGCTCTTAAATGCTTCGTTAGAATTACAGTACGTACAATTGCAAGAACGGTGAAAAAGATTAAGCGAGAAATATACTTAAAGCATCAACAAAACAGTAAATCCACAAAATTTTCCAAAGGGGTTATGTTATATGCACGTGAAGAGAAATGAAACGGTAATAGAACAAACACAATTGAAACAATTAGAATTATTATATAATGAATGCATAATAACAGGGAATAAACAGGACATACCTTAATGTTATAAAATAAAGCAGCGATACTTGATTTTGTTTTTTTCATTTTTTTGTTCTGCATTTCCATTTCTCTGTAGTAGCAGAAGAGCCGTTTCATATGACAGCAAACTTCACTTTGCCTGTAAGCTGGCGATCAGGGGCTGAGTAACCTGCAGGTCTCTGCGCTGTGCGTTTTCCGAGGGCTTTTTATGCGTTTCTGTTATGCAATCTGACTCTGCCCACAACTAAGTTTGCGGGGAGAAGCTTGTCCGCAAGTGGGATGTTACTGCAGGAAGAACGAGCCGAAAAACGCTAGGAACATTTTCGCAAGTTATATTCACAAGGTCGTATTAGTTTATCGATATATAGTCGATTCTGTAAGTGACTGTACCGGTATAAAGTTAAACTTTAGGTAGACTATGCCTGTTTAAGCAAGTTATTTTTAATGTTTACTCTGTAACATAGGCTACATTAAATTGATCTTAAGCAGACTCTTCAAAAATAGTCTCAACTTCATTAAACGAATCCATATAAAAACAATATCATGCCTCTCACTGTGAGTTTTAATACTATACAGTCTAGTGTCCAGTTTTGAACAAATCCGCCACCAAAACCGTAAATGAACTTGCTCCCAATATGACCGCTCGGCCATCGTGTGAGACTGTGGCGCGATGCTCTTCCTAAAGACGCAATCTTGCTAAATTATGAACCGAAAAGCATTAAGCGTTTATAGTCGGACTGGCCTCCAAAATAAACAATAGATCTTACTGAGGCAAGTGTTAGCATAAAATCCACCACCTGGTGGGTCTCCCCATGTCTCGGATCTTGTGCACGGTGCACATGCCAAATGGCTCCAGGTCACAGTTAAATGGCACACTTGCAGTGTTTGGGTGGTAAAGGACCACAGATTCAGAAAATGCCAAGCCCTACAGATTCCAGCAAAAAGCCTTTGCTGTATAGTCGTGAGACACCCAAAACTGGAGCAGACCTTAGGGGGCGTAGATGGGAATTCTGGGCCCCCTGAGAAAATGTCTCCTTGCCGCCCTCCCCCCTCCCCCCACCTAGGTTGCCACGTTTTTCCAAGCATGGGCAGTGGGGTCCCCTGGTAGATGTCAAGAAGCAGGGGTTCCTATACAGTGCTGGGCCTCCCCAATTTACCAGGGTAGGCATGATCCTCCTACACCGTTTCTTATCCAGTCCTGTGCACTACTTGTTCATATAACTAAAAGATCTACCAATAAGCAATACGTTTTGGCAAAAAGAAAAACAAGTTAATACTAGCTCAGCAGAAAGTGAGATTCTCTCATCACTTATATTATTGCAGTTCTCCATCATGCCAGCATCAGATACCGGCCTCCTGCAGGAAACCAGAGACTTCATACTTACACTTTGGAATTGAAACATCATTAAAACCACTTAAGGCTGTTGGCCAGTTACCTCTTGTAGCGTTTCAGACATCACATGCTGTCACGACACGGCATTCAACAGTCCAACAATACAAGTTACGCATTTAGAAAGAGTCATTGTGCCTCTGGAAATATTATGTCAGTCTGTTCCCCTAAGTCATGTTTCCTCGGGCTAAGAAAACAATGTTGACTGAACACAATAACAAAACACTTGTAATGTTTCAGTATTTCCAGGTATTTTACAGCATTTATTAAACATAGGAAGAAAATACTGACCATTAAACTTTCTTTCCTTGGAACTTGCTTCAGACGCCACACCCTGCTTCAGGTGGCCTGCATATGATCCACAGTACAAAGTTTTCTCCTAATTCTGCTTGACCGAGGGGAATTCTGTACATTAACAATGCATCTTCAAGACATGGAAGGAAACTTTGTTTGAAGGTAGGCAGGCTATGAGCTCCAACCAGCATCCATACGGAGTAGCTTTCCCAAGAATGAGCAGCGGTACTCAGCCACTCTGCAAAGCCGGTAGTCGCAGAGGTAGATGATGCACGGCAGGCACACAAAGACATTGGTCTTCAGCTCTTCAAGCTTCTGGTTTTCAACATCTGACATCCTATTGCAGTTTCAGGAGTCAGCTGGACTATAAACAATAGCACCGTAAGATGCTCTATGAGCAGCTCTCTCCTCATCAAAGTTTGGAAGGATGGAGACTCCATTAATAAAATGGAGAGTTGTTGTACACATTTCCCCTGAGTAACACTTGGTAAGCATCACCCAATCCTGATGTCACACCTTGTAAGGGAGTGTAAGACAACGGATATGAATGCTTCAATTAAATGGGCAGCTTGTAACAGGATTGAGTCTGCTATGCAAGCTTTATACACAAATGTGGAAATGGCACGTCTGTCAATTGAACAGATATATAGTATGATGAAGTATTTTTATACGACACTCTGGAAAAAAATAAACAAAACAATGGGTTTGCATGACTGGACAAACTCCTGGGATTTCATGAAGTTTACACTGGTCATTTCAACCAAAGATCTGGTTTGCAGTCCAGAACTTAAGCTTTTAAAAGTATCATGGGCATATTTCAAGAGTCTTAGTAGAATATGGAGGAACAACTTTGTTTACAGGACCAAACTACAGGGGAGTGTAGAGGAACATTTTAGCCCACTGCTCTGGAGAAGGTACTTGGAAAGCAAGCGGAAGTGTGGTCACCAACATCATCATTGACCGAAGGCTGGAGATGTAATTAATGAAAAACAGGAAGTAGACAGAAAACCTGCCTGCGTCAAGACAACTGATACTAACCTGGTCTTCCTCACCCAGCGTGCTTTCCAGGAACCCAGCTAAGGAATGTGTGAGCGAATGCTGGCAGAAGCACCAATTTGGCACTCAGAGGCATGCGTACATGTGCCATGAGGCCCTTGGCATCCCAGCTCCAGCAGTTCCACTTCAAATAGCCCCACAGAAACTGTATTCCCCATCTTAGGGGGGTTTTATCCACTGTTAAACATCTCCTACGCTGACAACTGACATGGGAGGCAGTACTGACTACAATGGCACACCCAGCTCATCAGAAGAGTCAAAGAGCAAAACGCTGTATCCAGGAGTTATCATTGCATACCCCACATATTGACTGATTGATTAATGTAAGTAAGGCAAAGTGCCCAAACTACATTGTTAAATTTTTGCATGGCCAAATACCTCAAAATCTGATCTCACACATTTAAGCTGATCAGACACAGATTTGTAAACTGATGTGCGTCCAGGAATATTGACAGAATACTGCCGGATCAGATGGCAAGGCTCAAACGGCAGCTGCAGGCACTGGCTGTACCATGACTGATCGACAATCTCCTCTGCCAGAATGGGGGCTTGTTGGTGAAGATGCAATACAAGGTAAAGACCTTTATGCAATTGGTAAAGACCTAGATGACTGATACCCACAGGATGGTCAGCTTTCTTAGTTGTAAAATGATTGTTATTGGAGAGAGAGATTCATTCACACACGGAAATCTCAAGAAAAACATCCAAGCGAAACCACGATCACTCTGGCAGCAACATCAGCTGGGTCATGAATTTACAGATCATTGTAACATTACCATCATTTAAAGTGGAACACACTATAAACGGTTATTGTTTCTCGAGAACAGGGTAAACTCATTTTAAACTGCATGTGAACCTTAGACAATAACAAATTTGGCAAAAAGTGAGACACTGCATACGACACCTGAACTCTTAAATGCAATCCCTGTTAATGAGTGGAGCATTTATAGGTAAAAGGTTTGCTGATATGAACCAATAGTTTTGCTGTACATAACAGTCTTGCGATTGGTCATATTGGTCAGCAGTCATGCTTGGGAGCTCCACCCACAGAGGTTTTAGTCCATGTGTCAACAATAGCTTCAGAAACATCCTGGAGACAGGTTCTGGCATCTTCTCATCAACAGCCTGGTCCTTTGGTGCCCTCTCTCTTCCGGAGAAAATTCTCTCAAAATAAACTTATAAAGTAAAATAGTCGCAAGCTGCTCCACTCGGACAAAACAGAAAAAAATGGGGCAGGGGAGCAACAAAAAAAAAACTGAGATCAGTTTTAACCAGGCTAAAAGCTGAGATAATGACCTAGTAGCATTTACCCAAACATTTAAAAAAAGTTAAAACTGTATGACACAGCGTGAGCAGATCAGTCTTTCATGTCCTGTCACAAGGACAAAAACTTTGCACGTCCTGCACAGAAAACTGAGAAGAGCAGCTCAGTTACAGGTCCAGAAAGTTCCTCTGAGGCTTTGTTCAAAGCACAAACAAGTAAATTATCATGCAGTAGCGATGTAATGCATCTGTGTTTGCCTGGTTATCAGTCAGTCTGAAATCCTTCTTTAACAATTTCATGTTCTTGCAGATGTACTTCTTCCAGGGCAGTACCACCGTTGGCCGGGGGGTGGGGGCCGGGTTTCAGACATAAGCCCCGAGAGCTGCATGGAACTCGGTGAGGCACTGAACGAGCTGCTGGAATTTGGGCCTCTCTTCCGGGTCCAAAGCCCAACAACAGGCCATCACTGCAAATCTACATCCAGAAGAAAAATAAAAAAGTCAAATCTTTCCCAACAATGTCTCTTACTCCAGAGTTACTCCAAACACGTTTGCCGTAATAACATTTATCATACTTCACAGACCAGTGTTTCTCAACCCAGTCCTTGGGGGACACTAGACAGTCCACATTTTCGCTCCCTCCCAATACACCTGAACTGAACAAAATGGAACAGTGATGTATTCTGGTACAGGTGTGTTGGAAGCTGGGAGGGAGCACAATTGTGAACTGTCTGGGGGTCTGAGGACTGGGTTGAAAAACCCTACTCTATAGAGTAACTGCAGTCAGTATAGTACTATTCTACCAGAACTATTTCCAAATGGAAGTAATCAATTTACATTACTTTGTTATACCTCAGGTTCAAACAAGTTGAGACTAACAGGATATAAAGCAATTCTTTTTATCTGCCAGTATGTCTAAGGCCTGTCTATGCCTTCACTCTGACAGATCTTCCCCCCTCCACGTCATCTGAACGTTGAGCAGCGCTCTGAGGGGGGCGTCCAGGGACTGGCAGTGAGTGGCAGGGTTAACGCTTGATGACGCAGACGCTGGAATATTGGCCAGAAGCCTGCGAGCTGATGTGACCGGCTGTACCTTTCAGAAGAGGCAGCACCAGCAATGGAGTCCAAGCAGCACAGTAATAAAAAGCCAAATTCATCCATTCTTACAGTTCGATACCTAACTGGTCAGAGCATTCTGTAACACGACACTCAGCGGTCATCGTAAAGGACAAAGATTCCAGTACACCACGGTTTCGTCTCACAGGCAACAGCTGCCTGTCAGTACTGGGCTGACATTCTGCTGGCTTGCAGAACATGCCCTGAAGGGGAGGCAAGGGAGACTCACAGCTCATCTGGGCAGTTGATCGGCTGTGCTATCCTATAGCCATCCTTCAGGTATGCGGCCATCTCGAAGGGGTCAATGTCCACGTAGGGAGTCTGTCCCAGAGTCATGAGCTCCCACAGGGTGACCCCAAAGGCCCACTGTAGGGTAACACAGACAGGATGAGGACACACACCTCAGGACACAGACTGACCAAACTAGAAGGGTGTTAACTGCAAATGGCTTCCCAGCATGCACTGCACTATGAGCATGCATGAAATACACACAAGTCACACTAGTTGGCTCTCAGCGTCCCATTTATTCAAGACCGTGGGCCGGATTGAAGCACTTGAAAAGTCAGCCTAGTAAATTCAAACCCCACCCTTCATAAAAAGCATCCAACCATACAATTCCTCCAATACAAGCAAACATAACCACAGACCACGAGTTCATGCAATTGGGTACCAAGGAACAATTTACTCAGAGAGAAGTGTGGCAGGAGTCAAGATGGGTTCCAGAGAAGGGGGGGGGGTTGTCATAGGCGGGGTTTGGCTTTAAGCCATCCTAGGAATGTGGCTTTCAACTGCAGGAGGAACATTGCAGAGCCCGAGAACGTGGAGGAGGCTCCGGGTGACCACGGGAGCAACAAACAGGAGCCTCCCCAGAGCCCAAGACGAGGGAGTCTCCGGAGACTCCCAGAAGACCCAGCAGTCATGGAGCATTCCTTCAGGAAGACGCCTTTCTGTTCCCCTCACAGCCCAGTCCAGAAGGGGCCCATTTGAGGCCGAATGCCTCGACCCATGGCAGCTGCCCCCTCTATGGGGGGGTTCCTAGCAAATAATAAACAAAGGAAGAAAAGGCCCAAAGGGAGAGGCAGTCTGCGTAAAGGACAGCAGCTCCCAGGAGTTTCTATGTTTTCCTGCTGAAATTTACTGTAATCACTCAGTATATCAAGAAGGGGAGAATGTACACGGCCAGCAGGGACACGGCGACCTGCCTCCATGCAGCGCAAAGCAAAATACACAATTTATATAAGCCGCGTTTAGCGTGGGACTGTACTGATGTCATGACAGGCTGCACCGCAGTTCCCTACGGCAGCCAGCAACTCCGCTCTGTTTCACTTGAAAGTACTATTGCGATCTCGTCTCGGGGATGACCTGGAATGGCATGACTGTTTGGCAACTTCAGGGTCGGAGGATTTTCAGGACTGAACTTCGTCAAGACATACGAAATGAACTTCGGGGATGCGTAGCCCAGTTTAATTTTGAATTTGCATGAGGGAAGAACACAAATAACAAGCAAGACTCGTATTAGGATGAGGGTGAGGTGGCAGAGAGCCAGAACACCTTTGACCAGGATGGGAGGTATACATGTGTCACGCTTGAGGCTTGACTGCTGTATGAAGCGGAGGGGGACAGAGCGGAAGACTTACAGCAAACACATCGTGCTGCAAAAATGACACCATTTCCAGCACTAGCATTTGAAAAGCTACCTGCAGAGCCAGGGACCCATAAAGACCCGTATGAATCAGGGCTGGACCTCGGGAAGTTATGCAATCATACCAACACATACGAAGGTAGTTACTCTGTGACCGGAACAGGACAAACTCTACCTGCGGCTGCGATTATGATGGAGATAGCTAGATAACAGAGGAGAAGGAAGGAGGAGCAAGAGCCAGAACAGGAAAAACTGGACAGAGGAAAGGGGCATCTCACCACATCGCTGGCACTAGCGAAGTCGTTATTGAGCAGACTTTCAAGGGCCATCCAGCGGACGGGTCGGTTCTCATTGTCTCCTAGGCAGTGGTAGTCCATGGGGAAGAGGTCCCGGGCCAAGGCATTGTCTGTAATCTTCACCTGCATACTGTCATCGATCCTGTGGGACGGATTAGGATTAGGGTTAGGATTAGGGTGACGATGCCCCAACAGAAGGCCACTGATCGGAAAGCAGTGATGGTGCACTGCAAAAACGCAACAAAAAAAAAAACATGGGAAGTAGGTTGGGCCCTGCGGACAACAGCAATCAGAAGCATCACAAGCGGGTACTTACACACAGTTTCTGGCTGCCAGGTCTTTGTGAATGACCTCCCTCCTGGCCAGGTAGCTCATGCCACAGGCAATTTGGATGGCCATGTGCACCAAGTCCTGCTGAGAAATCGCCTGGAATGAGGGAGGGGCAGACAGAGATTAAGTAGCACGTTCTGGGGCGACCAGCTGCAGCGCTGCCACTCGTGACACAACGTGCACCTTCCACAAGTCTTAACAGGCCTGGGTCTCGGGCAACACGTCTGCCATGCTGTCAGTCACCACGTTTGTGTTGTTCAGCTGTGATGCACAGGCTTTGGAACACCGAAGCTCCGGACAGTGCCCATGAGAAGCCCCAAAAACCTGCGCCACCTGCAGCAGTCACTGCACCTGCTCCACTGGTACAGGGAGCATGGTAACCTCAGCCTGCCAGGCTGTAAAAGCCAGAAAACCCATCAACATCCAGGGGACACAAGACTGACAATCATTGCGTTCAACTCATCAGCTACCCATGGCTGGGATGTCACACCTGTGTTTGAGGGTGGTGGAGGACCTTGGATATACTTCCAGATTTCTGGAAAGTATACTTCCTGGAAGCTGGAGATTCCTTGGTCCCACAAAAAAAATGCTGATTCCAAAGCGGAAGACAGAACATTCAGGACGGGATCTGGGTAGTGAAGCTGTAGGCCTAAGGAAGCTCCCAGGACCAAGATTTATTTCAAGATGCTTCAAATATACAACCACCTAAGTGTGTGAAGGGTGCAGGAAAAGCACAGAAAGTTCTTTGGGGGGAAAAAAGCAGGTAAATGATACTGCAGGCAGCACTTCAGAGACACTCTGAAAACAGTGAGGCTCTGTGCACATTTACAAGCATACAATGGCTGGGAATCTGCCAGCTCCTTATCCACATTCTTATGATTTATATCTCCGGGTCGACTGCAAAGCCACCAAGACGTGATTTGGGTTCTCTCTCTCCCCCGCCCCCAGGTGAAACAGCCAAATGGTGGCCAGGAGCCAAATGACGAGAGGGTTCATGGGTGGGAGGCCTTGTGTGGATGGCTGCAGTGCAGAGCACGCCCGGTCTTGCAGGGTCCTCTGTTCTCTCCTCGCATCGGCAGATGTTCCTGCTGTGCAGGGGCCTGCAGCCCACAGCTGTGCTCAGGACTGTGCTCGCAGAAATCCCAATGGGCCTTTGGCATACATTCAGGCTCAAGCAACCTAAATAATATCTGCGGTTTGCTCTGAAGTCCGTTGAATCCAAAAAGATTAGCTTGTAGTAGTTTTGAATCAACGATCCACATTTAATGCCCGCTTTATAAAGCATTTGCAAGGATTTGCTGCTTTTTTCAAAATAAACAGCACATAAACAAGTACATTTATTCATGGTTAAAACGTTCGCATTGCAGACGCAAAAAGCTGTGATGTTGGGTTGGGACCACAGGTGTGGCATCTAGATGTTGGTGATCTGTAGGCCAAAGCCTGAGCCTCTCCTGGGAGTTGGTGCACAACATGTGGGCTCTAACGCTGGGACTTGCTCAGAGAGGTGGGGGGGGGATTTAATATGCAGGCCAAAGCCTGGAACTCAACCAGGCGGTTGGCAACCAACATGCAGGCCAAAACCTGGTCCTCAAATGGGTGGTTGGCGACCAACATGTAGGCCGAAGCCTGGGCCTCACCTGGGGGTTGTTGGCCTCAGCCAGCTTGCACTGGCGCAGAAAGAGCTTCAGGTTGCCCCAGTTCATGTACGGCAGTAGCACCATGGGCTTCTCCCCATCCTCTGTGCACACGTGGCTGATGGGCAGTAAGTTCCTACGGGAACAGACACAGGAGTCATGCCAGCTTTGTGTGGCGCATGAAAGTCACACACTTACCCTGGGAGCCCCAGGGCCCCCAATGTCACTCATCTCCTGGCACTCTTTGCATGGTTACAACATCAGCTTAAAAGAAGTCAGTCATTTCCTCTAGTTGTTAGAAGACTTGACCGACATGACACAAAACAAACCCCAGCTTCTGCAGCTCACTGCAAGCAAGGCCCTTCTCTTCAGCTGTATCCTCCTGAGAGCCCACCCATTCATTTATCTCCATTGTAGTGGACATTTTGTTTTTGCATCTCTTTTCAATGATGTAAGGAAACATATTTATTCCTGTTGTACACTAAAGAGGACATGCTGTGAAATTATATAGGTAAGATGTCTTATTTCCTCCAAAGGCATAGAAAATCACAAATAACCTAAGATTGAAGTTTTTCTTCCCTTGGATTTCAGGAGGATAAACTGCTTAACACTTTTAGCCTGGTCACTGCTCTCGTGTGAGAGGGAGACGGCCATTTTGAATCAGACTGACCAGTGAATCTCTCAGATCAAATACACAGAAGGTGATGGTCTTACACGGGAATGCGGAAGGCGGTGGTGTTGCACCAGAAAAACAAGGAGTCTGCACTGTCCAGATTCCAAGCATGCAACATTTTTGGCATTTTTCATTGTTATTTTTCTTAAAGGGTTGAAAGTACTGCAGGGTCCAGGCACAACAATCCTCACGCTAACCACCGGAGGCATCATACAATAAGGAGGTGGAATGAAACAGCTGCACTGAGGCGTAGGGCCGGGACTCCACCTCGGATCAGACACAGCATCCCAAAGCCTGCAATCTGCCGCAGTCGAAATGCTTAAGCACACTACAGACGTCAAGCGGTGGGCAGTGTGCGTGTGTCCGCACGCCTCACTGCGCGCCTCGCGGTCGGAGCGCAAGGACTGACATATTCTTCCCAGCAACGACGTAAGAAAAAAAAAACCCAATAAGTAGGAGGTGGCGACAAACCCACTGCTCAAAGAAATCGCCGTTGCGTAAACGGCGGCCACCAGCAGATGCACGGGGGGGGATGCATCTGACGTCAACGGAACACAGAACGTCAGAAGAGCCCCGTCTATAACATCTCAGGAGGGCCTTGAGGGAAAACTCTGTTCTTACCGGTGATGGAGTCCCCGCAGCTTACAGCTCTCCGTCAGCATCATCGTCACCTGCACCTCAGACGCATGGTCTTAAGGTGGGGCGGAGAAAAGGGGAGGGGGGATTAACGGGGGATTGTGCATGATGCATACATACCACTCAATACCGCGGAAATATTAGGTTTTTGAAGCAGAAAACGGAACTAAAGGGGAAAAACGGCCTTCGCTCTCTAAAGGTCACAATCTGTTCATGCGGAGTAGCTGTTTTCATACTTAACTGGCGCCTGAATGCACCTTCAACCGGTGAAACAGGCAGAGCGTGCACAGGCACGGTGGTCAAACACGCGGCAGCCCCCTGTGCGAGGCAGAGCCCTGCCCGCTGATCTGCCGACTGTCAGAGCGAGTCAGATGGAACTGACAGCTCGCGTTGGGCTAACGGTAAATATGACTAAGGAGTCAGAGAGGAGGGGGGGGGACTGTTTTCAAACATCCTGAAAGGAGTGTGTGGGGGTACGAAATGTTTCAACACTCATGCCCAGACTGGCGTCACGCTGCCAGGCTGTCTGCACATGTCCATTTATGGGCCATGTGCACACAGATATCACAAAGAGGACACGGCAGTATCAGGGTTGGGGGGGGGGGGGGGGAGGTTTAATCAGGGAGGAGCAGGAAACAGAAGCCCTGTGGCATTAGCAAACCTGACCT
>JABFEA020000046.1:3024521-3055446 GCA_019775915.2 Cyphomyrus plagiostoma
CCCCCCCCCCCCCCCCCCCCCCCCCCCCCCCCCCCCCCGCCCGCCCCCCCCCCCCCCCCCCCCCCCCCCCCCCCCCCACCTCTCATCTGTTGCCTCCTTCAAAGCCCGATAAGACGACGAGGGAGCTTCGAGGCCAACGGACAGGCATGACCCTGAAAACGGGCTCAGAAAAATAACAGGCAGACAGTCAAACCGGAGTACGTCGGCCTGAGGGCATTCAGGGGGGGGGGGGCAGTGGGCCCAAGGTGCTTGAGAAGGCCGGGCTCGTAAATACGGCTGCCTCCTCTCAACGACCATGACAGCACGTGGCAGTACCACCCCCCCCCCACAGTGAGCGCAGGCGCTCCGGCTGGCTGCAAGAACTATTTACTGTCACACGCTCACACAGGCCCAGGGGCATCTGACAAAACAAAGAAGTCCTACGAAGAGGGTCCTTCAATGCCACCTTTTCCCTCTACCCTCTCATCTTTCCTTCCACACTTCTCCTGCAATGCTACGGGCGATTTACAAAACGATTACATCATCACATTCAGCGGCAGAGGCAGAGCAAACAGACAAAGAACTAGAGAGAGAGAGGCCGGATACTCCCCTGACATCAGATCTGCCCGGAGGTGGCACCGACCACGCAGAGACCTTTCGGCAGATCAAGCAGCCCCACACCAGACTCATCCACAACTGGAACCCCGTCCTCACTGTCTCACTGTCCTTACTGTATCTCCATTAGTCACCCCCACCTCTACTTCAGACGAGCCAGGATCGCAACTGAGTTCTTCACAATCACCTCCTAGATCTGCCAAGAGCACTCGGCCCCAGCTGCCCTAAAGAATCACTAAAATCCAGAAACAGACACCGTTGCAGTGGATCCAGTCAGATGTGCTACTTACCGCTAGCTAGCACCACCTTTGTGTATGTGTAGTTAGCACGCTACCCACAATGCCTTTCCACAAAAATTTATTTACTTCAATTCCATTGACAGCTCAGTACTATGGACTATGGTTTAATAATGTGATAAATATAAAAATATCAATGCACAGATTGTTTTCTAACAGTTCAGAAATGGGAATCAATGTATTACGAATGGCCCGTAAAGTAAGGCTAAAGTTTTAAACTGAAAGCAGTCACTGCTTGCTTGTTTACTTTTACATCAAACTACGATCAGATGCAGTGGCGGCATCTTCCTCGAGATAAAAACAAAACGAGCCTCACACTCGACTTTCATCAGGCGGCGTCAGCTTTGTTTAGAAAAAGATGGGGGAGAGGCGTGGTGATCAGAGTCAAATCGACAGAATTATTTGGGCATGAAGAAGGTAAACGATGAAAAGGGGATTATACTCACGCCACGGGAGAGAAGATCCCCACGCACACCCCGGCTGATAAGGATCTGCAGGAGGAATTCTAGCCTGGGGAGGGCCCCAGGGAGAGGGAGAGGAAACGGCTGAGCGCAGGGGGGCAGGAACCGGCTACTTCGCGGCGCTCTGGGTGTGTACTGAAGGGAGCCCGCTGACCTCGCCAATCTCCGACAGCCGGGCACGCAGTAAGTGGCGAGAGAGTGGCGCACGGCCCAGCGAGGCAGGACACTGCTCCCGCGATCAGAAAAGTGATTTCGCCATTGTACCCACAAGCAAGGCCCTAACCCTGTTTTGGGAAAAAAAAAAAAAAAAAGTCACTTTGGATAAATAAAATCACCTGCTACGTAAAACACAAAACTGCACCTAATCGACCCAGGGTGGGGACTGCATAGGCAGCAGATTCAAACTGGACTCGATGGTCAGAGCTCAGAAGCACATTCCACCATTCAGATGTTCGTCCAAGCTTCGGGGTCTCCAGAACATTAACATGAACTAGTGTCCATCTTGGCATCGTGCTCCTAAACTTTGTGGACTACCAGTGCAAAAACAAATAATTAAAAAAAAAATAATAAAAAATCACAATCCCCAAGTGCTCACCTTCCCCAATTACCAGTAACCAGATACAGTGGAAGCCAGTTACAGTGGATAGCCATTCCCATAAAAGCCGGAGCATGTGGTACCTTGGCCACAGCCTGGGAATCTTAGTGCCAGTCCTGGGTATTTAACGAGCTGGCAACTGCCCCTTCGGTGGTTCAGGTCTCAAGACAGTGGGGGGTCACGCTTGGCCGTAGATGCATAAGCTAAAGGATCTGCACCCCCCACCACTACCACTACCCGAGGTGGTACAGTCTGCTATTTAACACCAGGTGAAAGATCACCACATCAGGGCTGAACAAGATCTCCGAAGCACATCTCAACAATCGGCTTCTTGTTCCTGAACATGGACACCTGATTCCAGCGGATTTTAAGTGCCTAATCTCTACCTAGTAGAACAACTATTTTAGGGATCTAATTTTACATGGAATTGAGCCAAGTAACCAAGGCAAAGAAAAGGAACTATATTGGTGAAGCTCTTCCAGAGTTACCATCAAGACTTGGTTTGGGCCAAGACAGAGGAACTTCTGTTCACATGAAAGTGTTCAACCACAACAGAATCTGCGGCAGTTGCAGGATAATCGAATCGCCTGTGTGTCCCTCTAAGAGGGACGCCACATGGTTCAGTTTTATACAAATTGTATGGAGCAGCACAGTCTCTCTCTTACTCTGGAATGACCCACATTTAAATCGTCACATGGTTTTGTCTAGAACACAAGCAGGAACTATTGTTAGGAACCACTGTAGATGGAACTAGGAGGGTAGGGAAATGTGAAAGTGAGAATAAGCCGAAATAAATGTTAAGGCCTTAGTTTCAGACAAAAAAACGAATGAAAGAATAATAAACACGGTCTTGTTGCATTAACACTTCACCGCATCTCGGGATTCTGGAATCTGGATATAAAATCGGTTGGACCTTCTCAACAATCGGCGAGACTATTCATGACAGATGCCTCCTGGCATCTCAGTGCAGACATGCGTTTCAGTTAAACCCTTGCCTTGTCAAGATGATAACTCAAAAACTGTTTGGTGGATTTTTTCAAACTGCAGAAGTGTTCCACGAGTATGGGACTGAAACTGTTCACATTTTGAAAAAAAGTTAACCCTAAAATTGAAGCAGCATTGTAGTGGTAGGGGGAAAAAAAAGTAGATTCAAACATTTGATTCCATCTGCGGGATAATTCAAAAAGTATTGTACAGACCTTTTTCAGTTTTTGCAGTCGTATCGGAAGGGTGAATATCTGCACTGGATCAAATTTTGTGACAAATCGAAAATTGAAGCAAAGGTGCTTAGTGACAGCAACGAGTTGGATAAGTTAAGAGATTTAACCTGCAGCCACCATTTTGCAAACCTCCCAGGAACATTGTACAGATCATTGATTGTCACACTGTGAGGAACAAGATGATATTCTAAATATTCTTTAGTATTTATAAGTTTATGCTCATTTTTTTGTCGCCTGCCTCCTTGCTCTGCAAAACGGAATATAAGCAGACCAGTAGCCAGTTGGTAAAATGAGTTGTGGGGAAATATGCCGTTACGTTTTTCTGGAGAAGTAGGGAGTGTGCAGAAAGTTGGCTTGCAATAATATTCTCGTTGTACTGTGGCAGTCTCTTCCGGCACAATGTTTCGCGTCACCTAACTGATATGGAAATATTCCGCAATTTCACGTGTACAGTGGTACCTCAGTTCTTCAAACTCATTAAAACTTGAATTTCTTAAAAGTCAAACCAACCAGTTTGTTAAAAAAAAATGACCTAGAACTCAATCTGAATCACAGAAGTCAAACCGTGAACACCAACCTAAGATAACTTGTACGTGCGGGTAAATGAGTCACACAGCAAGTCTCTCAGCGGAAACAAAGGGTAACGCTTCAGTCTCAGCCTCGCATTAGCTGTGATAGCATCGTGCATGTTTACACTAGCTAAATACATATTTAGACAGTAAAAATAACAATGACAGACAGTAACAGTATTAAATAATAAAATACATTTTAAAATAAAGCCATTAACTATTTTATCTTAACAATTTTTATATTAATAAACCATCAATACATTTACTTATAATATTGTCGTGCAGGGACGGAACGGAGACAAAGGCGCAGACATCAGGGTATCGGGGAATATGGGGTTTAATTACAGGTAAGGCAGGCAAAACGCAGATGGACAATACAATGACCAGGATGGGGAAACAAACTGAAACATGGACTAAATACAAAGGACTAATAACAAGAACCAGAAACAGCTGATCACACAGGGATTCCACACGGGGTTAATGAGGGGGGCATGGCACACGAAAGGAACGGATGATCGGGGCTGGACACATTGTTTTTTTTTTTTTTTTAACTTTACACTTTGTTTGGATACATTTATTTTCTTACTTTACAAATTACTGTTCTGATAAATGTGCTTAAATGTGTTTAGTACAGTATAAGCTCTTCTTGTTTTATACTGTTCATTTTGTGTTTAAATGCTAAAAAAAAAACTGGCCGAGAACCAATTAATTGTTTTTCCATTATTTCTTATGGGGAAAATTTGATCAGAACTCAAAATTCTTAGGATTCGATCTGGAGTTCTGAACAGATAAAGTTCGAGTTCTGAGGTACCGCTGTATTTGGAAAGTGCTAGAAATGTCATTTCAGAGTTGTGTCTCAACTAGGGCTCAGATAAAATACATTTACTGGCTTTTGTATTTCCAGTTGATCCATCCAGTACTTCAAGAAATTGACCAGGTTGGGGGGTATGGGAGGAGTAAGGATTAGACAGCCGGAGCAGGTGAGGGGGGGCTGTCCAGGGAATACAATGCTGTCATTACAAAGGCTCCCATTTCACTGCTCAAAGGAATTTATGCAGAATATTATTCGTAATTATATCCTTACGATACAATGACTAACATTTGATCAGAGACGAAAATAAGACACAGTGAATCAATCCTTTACTTGTTAGACACTTCAGTCTGAAACAGCTTAAGACTTCACATGTTTAAACAATGTGGCTTTTGTTAATTGATCATAGATGATAAAAAGGCCCTACCAGGGGCTCAAACCAGCAACATTGTTAGAGAGCCAGGCCCAAAATCATTATTATATAATTCTAAATTTAAATACATAAAGTTTAAAAGATGCTTGATTACATGAACAGATCTTCTGTATGAGGTGAAGTTAGTAAAGGTCAGTATGGGTTGAAATGGGGGCCAGATGTGGAGCTAAAAATCAGGAAGGGAAACTATAAGGACGAGCCAAGAGCACTAAAAGGGAAGCACTTTAAAAGCCATGTCAGACTTAAGATGGACTCCAATGGTTATAAAGAGGGTGGCAGGATTATACAGAAAAAAAGCACTGCAGCGTGTCACCCATGAAGGGAAACACAGACATCATAAAGCCCAGGAGAGTCGAGACTTGGGCAAGACAGCCAACAGCACATTCTTCATGCAGACCGGATCGGATCAGGAAGCGACCAACGCCTGAGGTGCCATGAGGCCAGATTGTCCATCCAGAAAACTGGGGCACGTCAGACGGGAATCTCCAGAGGAACCACCCATTTGAAAGTCTGAACAGCCACAACACGTCAAGTGTCACTCTTCAGAGAATCTGAGTCAGCGAGCTGAAGGCGACGCTGGATCACAACCACGTCTGGGTCTGTTCCCAGAGCAAAAAGCACTTTATAGGGCTCGCAGGACATCCAGAACATGTTGGGGGGGGGGGGCATGGAGGGGGTTTAAGCATTCCACCACACCACTAATGCAGAAACAATGGCTGCCCAGTCTAATAAAAACACATTCCCAAACCGACTGTCCTCCCCGAATGTGTCCTGAACACAAACCGTGTCTCAACAAGTACTTAAACAGCACAATTCCTCTTCCAGGATCCTAAAGGCAGCGGCTGTTGTACCTTTGAGACAGGAACTCTCACCTCCACAGTTAAAATACCCAGCTGAGTAAACAGGCAACCTCATTAAAATCACATGCATCTAGGAATGCCATGACTTGCTTAGTGGACAAACAGAAAGTAAAATGATGTCCTCACTGCTGGAAGCTTCCACTCACTACAGACGCATCCATCCCTGATGGAGACACGCGATTCTTCCTTCAGCTATAAAAGATGCACCTTATCGCCATGGCAACGACTAAAGGTGCTACTCTTAAGCTAAAATAAGTTTTGAAAAGAAGCTTTTGTTGGACAATTAACAGCCTTTCGGTATTTAGATTTTAACTCACTTAACTTTTTTTTGCTGTATTTCCTAGTGCAATTTAATAAATGGTTAACATATTTACTTGATGTTGTCATGTCTTTTTTTCCCCTCTCATATGTTCCAGATATAAGTGCCAGTTTCTGGCATTTTTTGTCCGAATCTCCTTCAGCAACTTCACCAGGAAACAAGCAGACAAAAAATTACCTGGAGTAAATAAATTTGTTTCCCACCCTAGTAACAATTTTAGTACAATATACCAGCTGTTACGCTCAGGCTGGCTAGGGGCCTCTGGCTGAAGGAGTCATTCACGGGGACGGACCGAGACTTGCACACTTAAGCCACTCCTCGTGGCCACCAGGAGTCCACCGGGTCCACGAGATGGTAAACCCAGCCGGTTAACGGACGCTGCGCCAACCCCCAGCAACGGCCACTCTGCCACGCCAGGGCAGGTTGGTTCAGGACCCTCCTGCAGATGGCTTTCTCAGGTCCCACCTGCAACTCTAGCCCAAAAACGACTGTCCTAGGATTCGGGGGCCCGGGAGGGTGCGTGAGACGAAATCGGAAAGGCCATTCTGGTACGAGAGCGTCTTCCTGCACATTCCAGACATTAGGCAGGGGCAGGGGCGGCCGTCGACGCCACAAGTTTGTAAATTCGCATACTGAGCCTTACATTTGAGCTCCATAGAGCACCCAGGGTGGGAACGTGTATAAACAGGCCATAATCTTTCTGAAATTTGGAATGAAATGGGGATATGGGTTGTACCGGAACCCAAGTGGTGCTCTAGGCAAGCCTCACCTCCGGCTCCCCCTGTTGGCGACAAAGTGAAACTCTCTGGCTAAGCCAGCGCCCCCTCAGCAGATGGCGCCCTAGGCGGCCGCCTACATCACCTAAAGGGCCGGCTGGCACTGAGATCGGGTCACGAGGCTCTCCGGAGTCAAACGACACCGAAATCCCGGCGAGGCAGCAGATCGTCGGGAAACATCTCCGTCGGACATTCCAACCACCCGAGCTGCCTGGGGACCCCAAATGCCAGCAGAACCTGCCCTTTACTCACCACCTTGGCGCCGAATTCTCCGCTTTCTCCCTTAATCACATGGTGGGTACCAACATTAATGAGCCCCCCTCCCCCCCATCCAAACACACCCCCCGCAACATTATAAACAGTTTTCTGTTTTCCAACACTGCATGCGTTTGTCACCAAAGACATCTAAGTTTAATTGAATTCAATTACGCTACTAAACACAGGCAAAGCAGGGGACACCTCATGACGGCGACACGCCTCCCGCCTTCGCCAACGGCTAATCCGCGCGGCGAAGTGGGTCGCCATTGGCGCCTAACGTGATGGGCATATACAGCGCTAATTATTTATGGTGCGAGGAAAGAAACGTGTCATCGCTTTATAACGCCACACACGCAGACAGTTTAGAGTTACCGCTTCATCTGAGTGGCATTAGAGGGAACACGGATTACAAACAGACCCCACACACAGCCGCAAGCACCGTCTAGGCTGCCGCAGTCCCTCCCACTGCCTCGCGGGCAAATCAATGCGACGGGCCGCTCCGACAGCCGGCGTACGGCAAACCAAACAACGGCTCCAGCACATGCGATCTATCGCTCCCTCCAGGACCAAGTAGCAGATTTCTGCTTATTTCCAAGTACGATCAGCTGCTCATGTGCTTCGCATTACAGCTCCCAATTACATTAAACAATTTCCACAGAGACCATTTCTCCATTCTCAGTATCAACCGCTCCCCATTCAGGACAGCAGATATGATAAGCTGTGCCTGACAGCTATCCTAGATTTCATTTACGTTTTATTTACCAAGATCACGAGTCACTAGATTAATTGCGGGTTAAGAGCTCAAAAAAAACCACCATGCTGACCTTGGTATTGGAGCCAGCAACCATCTGATCATGGGCACAGGATTCCAACCCACTGAATCACACACTGTCCTCACGAATATGGAACTCTTCACTAATTTGCGCGTCACTTCTGTGGTGGTCATACGAATCTCCTCTGCATCATTCTTGTTTTTTTTTTATTAGGCCTATATATGCTGTCACATGAGGCAGAGATTTTAAGTTTCCTGTCAGAAGTGGGATTCAAACCTATGCCTCCGATGGAGATTAGGTCCTGAAAGCAGTTACTCTGTGCAAAACTAAACAACTCAAACTAAACTATATAGCACAACAAAAATATTCCTTCTAAAGAACACCCAATCAATGTCACCAAAAAGGCAATCCGTTTATAGCTAAGGAAAAAAATAAAAATAAAATACGGTCCAACATCGGCAGTCTTCAGGCCCATAAATACATTCTCTCTTTTCAATGAATTGCTTTTCTACTCCTTTTCGAAAGCATTTGGCATCTGCAAGCTCTCGTGTTGATGGTTAAGGCGTGTGTACATAAACAAACAAACGAGCCATCCATCAAAGCACTTACGTGGCTTTAAAAAGGGTGAAAAAAATCCGTGAACGGGTAAATATTGACTACCTCACATTAATAAACATGCTGTGGCAGTCTGGCGGCCGGCGATTCTGCGTTACTGGAATATTTACCATAGTTTTAGGACTGATCAAATCTGGCCATTGCGTGTCGTGGGTCACTTGTAAAGCAAATCCGATGCCAAATCCTGCCCAAACCCGAGAAAGAAGTCTGAGAAGCGAAGATCCTGCGGCCGTACGCATGGACTCCCAACTTGAGTAACATCGCCGTAAAATCAAAGCATTGGGGAGCTAAGCGTTTGCTACAAATAAAATGATTTCCTTTGTTTCTTAAAAAAAATAACTCTGGGTAACAAGTAAGAAGTTTAAGTGCGACCTTGTTGCAGTGAGGCGTCCATTAGGACACATTAAAGTACCACAGAGCGGCGGCGTGGCTCCTACGTGCGGCCGCGATACCCCGCAATGCAATAAAACCGCAAACTTCCACTTTCCTCTAAAACAAACCCCACGGGCGATAATGGGGGGCAGAAGCGTGCGATAGCAGCGGCGCTCACCTAGGAGCGTCTTCACCTCTTCTTCGCCCATGTAGACGTTGAAGCTGGGCCGGTCGCCGTTGTCTATAGCCGGAGCGCCGGGGTTGGCGAGGCAGGCGGCCGCCTCCAGCAAGAGCAGGAGGAAGAAAAGGCACCGTCGGCGCCGCCGCCCCCACCGCGGCCAGCCCGACGGATCTGACCCGCCGCCGCAGCGGTGAATCGACGCCGCCAGCCGCATTGCCCGTAATCCCGAGTCCCCCGGAGTCTCCGCCAGCCGCCGGGGCTCCCGAGGCGCCTCTTCGTAACTTTCAGCGGCCCCGCACGCGAAGTTTCCCCCCCAGCCGCAGCATAGTCCGTGATGGCTCGCCTTCCCCTATATCCTCTCCCCGCTTCTCTGTCCCGATTTTTCCTCCTGCCAGCTTGCAAACTTCACCAACCCCCGCTAAATGTGCGGGGGAGGGCCACGTTTTTAGGGGGAAAATGGAGCAGTCCCCCCCCCCTACACTTTAGCTTCTACTCTCTTTTCTTTTTATCGCGTTGGCGCAGGCATTAATAAAAGCTAAAAATGCTTTAGTAATGATTTGTCTCCAAGTAATGCGCGGCGGTTTCCCCTCATCGTCTCTTCTTTAACCCGCAACGAAAGTTGAGGGGGGTTGGGGAGGGGGGAGTGATCCGGGTACGAGCACGCAGTGTTGCGCCGGTATATTAGGCGCGCTCCCGTCGCGACTGAATTCTAAACCTCGAAAATACATAAAAACCCAGAAAAAGATTTGTTTTTTAATTATTACTTTCATACTTTTCGAAACACCTCCTACTTGTTTGCCACTTTATTTATCTGTGTAATACATGAATGCCTTTAACTTTTCTGTTTTGCTGTTGTCTACCGTTAAATAAAAAAATATAATTCCGCACCAAAAGTAGTTGTGTATTTTAAATGTGACAGATTCATTTTCTTCTGAAGCTGATAAGATGCGGCTCCTAATACTGAATTAAAATTTATCATTCTCATCTTTTTATCCAGATCCATGCGGTGTATTTCATTTTTTCTTATTACTTCCCCTACGCAGAACTCTTCAAGGAATCCCCAACTAAACCAATAAATGTGATTTACATTCTGTTCTTTAAATGCGTCCCGTTCGCAATGCAGAATTAACAGTGCCACCTTGTGGTGTTTTTGAGACATTAACTCCATTTGTTTTATTTTTGTAGCTATGCACCTACTCGGGAAATAAGTGTATTAACAGCCTGCGAATTTGACGTATATAGGGGAATGTAGTTGTAACTTCGATCTAGCGCAAGGAGTCTGTCATAGCTACCGTAGAGCACGAGGCAGGGATACATCTTGGAACTAACCCTAGCCCATTGCAAGGCAGTCACGAGGTATGAGTAATCAATAAAATCCCTTTTGTATAACATATCTCTGTACTACAGGAAGAAATAAGATTTCTGGAGAACATTTGTTCAACACAGATAGCACACTGACGTGGGGGCTAATTTGGGCAGGCGTAAAATGGTTCTTTAAAAAGTGAAAATAACGTGACGTGGTCTCCATAGTTTATTTGCCATCGGTCGCAAGAGGTTTTTCCATTGCACCCAGGAGGTTTGCTAATGGCCCCGGGAGGAGTCCTTGCTGTACCATGGAGTAAAGTGTGCTACTCCTCTGCATATCTAATGGTGCAAATGGGAATAATTCCAACTATCTTCAACAAAAGTAACTCTTGTTAAAAGCAAATAAACCATAACTAATTAGAAATGAATCCATCTAATCCCTACTCCTCACACACTCCCCAACCTGTCCTATTTCTAGAAGTAGTGGATGGGTCAACTGAAAATGTGAAAGCCAGTAAGTTTGTTTTACCCAAAAGTACCAAGTCCTTATTATGTCATGAACCTCTGAAACAACACCTATGCATTTACTGCAGATCCCACTGATATTCCAATTTGCGGAATTCTTCCCCATCAACCAGTTGGTTACCTATATGGGTATTTTAATGTTGTACAGTAAGACCTGTAATGGATAAACTAAACTAATGGTACATGATAGCTTTTGCGGCTGCTGCAGACTGGTCCCATAACCAAGTGTATTCCCCATCCGGGTAGTACAATAACTGAGGATGTAAAATTGCAACAAAAAACATAATAATAGTAATAAATAAAAATAAGTGTCGTTTTTCTTTGCTTAGCCCTGGACAAGGGCATGTAAACAACTGTTACTTAAAAATGAAATTTGTACAGATCCTACCCCTGTGTCATTGTTTCTTTCGCAGCAGGACATGCCCTGTGAGCAATAAAGCCCAACAGCTGCTCTCAGGCCTGTTCCTCTGCCTGCGCACTCATTGGCTCAAAATTCAGCACATTCCATTGGCTGGCACAATCAGCATAACATTTCCAGCCAATTGACTTGGTTGTTGCCACAGGATCAGGACTTACTTATGATCCTCATGAACTACAATTAGAAACATAAGAGATATTTCTACTGTATGAAACACTATTATTACAGGCGGGCAGAACTCTGTCGTTTCTTAAGAGGCGTTCCAAAAAAAATCTTGGAGACCACAATAAAATAAAGAATTTAAAAACTGAAGGGAAGACGAGGGCAGAATGCAGCGGAAGCAGTAGCTTCTCCCTGGAAGGTCTGAATCAGGGCGGCCCATTAAGCTCGAAGCCCGTGTTTTCAGAGGAAGGACAGCTGGAATAGATGCCAAGAGATGAAAGCAAAAGTTGAGATCTCCCTTTGTCACTGGGTGGTCCTTCCAGCAGGTGCAGCTGCTCTCCATGTGCTCACCATGGCAGCATTTGGCCCGTAGGGGGCAGCAAAAAAAAAACTGCATCCATGGTTGTGCGCCTGAACCATGAAGAGAAAATTATGGGCCCACTTAGAGACAACTAATTCACTTGCTTTAAAATTCTTAAAAGAATAAATTCAACAAAAATTCTATATAAGACAAATGCTGCATACAGTACTTGAATTAAAAATTACTGATTTACAGATTTGATATTTTGTAGTCTGATGTTAAAGAACCTTCCCCCCACAAAGTGTTTCTGAACAACCTGTTTTTATAAAGCAGCTAACACCGCTAGACACCAAACACAGGTTCTCCTAAAGGCTCCTGACATCATTCTGGGTGGTTGCTATGGAAATAGAAGGTTAGCCCAACTGTTTCCATGGTGAACCGAGACCAGGCAGAGCCTCAACAGAGGTGTTCTGTCACTTCCTGCAGAGCGAACGGCAGGATGGCAGAATAGGGAAATATATGATCATCTCCTCTCTGTTCTCTCTTTCTTTAAGCTTCCTGACAGTGAAACTGCTTGGATGAGCTTTTCTGCAGCTCCCAAGGTCCACCGGGGTCTACGAACAGGACCCAGATTGTTTCTGGGATAGACGGCACCAGCCTCCGAGCGCCTGTAATTCATAGCAAGTTTGTAATGGCCGTGTAAATCATTTACAGTAAACATAAAATAAAAATAAATTTTTCCATTTTTCAGCTGGTGTAAATACATAGAAGCCCCCACAACATTATCCTCCTAACCCCCACCCCCCAAAAAAATGCAGTAAACAGTCATTTTTGCAGACAAATAGCAAAGATATATTCAATGCTGCATTAATAAATTTATTTGTAGTCATTTTTACATTGGACTCTCCCTAGTAAGTAATATATAAAATATTAACCTTGGTAGAATTTGAAGATAAATAAATGGAAGCCATTTTAAGTGCCAACGCAGTCTGAAAATACACATCACTACACCATAGATCTCTAGTGTTTCTGCCCGACAATGGCAGGAAGTGACAGTTATTGTGACAATTGGAAGGACATCTGCAATCCGTCTATCACCTCCCCCAAGTCTGTTATCAAATAATTCAGCTGTCAGTAGTTTTAATAGTATTTTCCATGAGGGAGACTTGCGATTCAGCCAGTCTGTTTGTCCTTATCCTTATTCTTGTGTCAGAATCAGTGACTGAGCAAATTCCATTCTGACTCCAAAACAATCCATATATACACATATCTGCAGCAAATACATTCACTAAATACTCTGTTATTGTTACGGGCTTATGTTTTGTTGCTCTTCCAGCACCTTAACTTCAATCATGCGCGTATTCAGTCCCCACAGAGGCACATGGCTGCAAATAAGCAGACAGCAGCCAAATCATAAAATGGTGTAACAATAATGCGGTATTATACAGAGTATCTACAGGCCCAGCTATAGTACTAGCAGTATTAAAACAGATTGCCAAATGTCAAGCAAAGCGGCACACAAACTCACACTATATTCAAACTAGGCATCCTGTCATTTCACCTGTGACACATTCAGTCAAGGTTTGCAAAGGACTGGAGAGGCTAAGGTATCATAAAAAAAATATCAAAAAGGCAGGAAGAGAAGTCGATGGACTACTGCTCAAAATCAAAAAGTTCTGCCTCTTTCTCCTTCCAGAAAGCAAAACTACGATCAATGTACTTGCAAATCTCATCATTGCTGAAACAAGAAATGTCCACATGATTGCCCATCAGGTCATCCTCATCTGGCGTGGCCGTCTGCACGATGACCTTGGGCAACCCTCGCGGCTCTGGCAGCTCAGGCCTACTCGGCTCACATGATAGCTCCAACTGCCTTAGCGCATTCCCGAAAAACTTGGCCTTAATGTCTTCAAAGCCGTCCCTCCACTCTCTTCTGCCAGCCTCAATATCCTGGAGGACCGCTCGATGGAACTCCCGCACCGTCTCCCAGCTGAATCGGCCGACGTGGTCGAAGACCTCAAAGCAGAGCAGGTGCCTCATCTTCCTCTCCTCTGCCGACAACTCCTGCTCCAGGATGTGAAAGTAACCTAACATGAAGAGGTCAAGGGTCAGGCTATTGTAGTCCACAGGCGTCCCACCAACACATGGCAGGAACTGCTCAGGAGAATAAGTGACTTTCTGCTGATGTAGGCGATGTAGTTGTCTGGATGGAACACTGGAGATAAGGCTCCTCCAGTTGCCAATCATCTTATTGATGGCGGTCCTTTGCCGGAAGAGATGGCTCAAGGAGCCCTTCTCCATGGTTCTCGTGGGCTGTGGCTCTTCAGATGTTTGCTCTTTTTCAGTTTCCTCTGCCCCTTCCGTTGTGTCTTTACATGTCAATCCCAGTTTTCCTCTACTTCTCAGGCTAATGGCATATGCTGACTTTTTCCAGTGACCCAGGAACAAAAGTACAATCCGTTCTTTGCGCAAGCTGGTGGTCTCTATTACTGCCCCAGGGTCATCTGTCTGTGCCTCCTCACTGCTTATCCCCGAATCGCTGGTACGGTCTACTTCTTTGAGCTGGCTGCCCTCTTCAACAGCCATGTGACTCCAATTGTTTACATCATTTTCCTGCTTTTCCGTTCGCTTGTTGAAGCCATCCTCCTGGTTGGCCGTTTGGTTCTTAACTTGGTTTCTGCGTTTCTTCGGCGTATGTGATTCATTATTAATGCCTCCCCCTAGCTGACTCTCAAAGTTGGACCTCAGGTTCCGTACTGAAACTCCAAACTGCTGAATCTCCTTTTCAATCTTCGCCCTCTGTCCCCTAGAGGAATTAGGCCTTTCTTGCTTTTGGGAGAAAACAGATGCCAGCTCAGTGTTGGGCATTTTGCCGATGGTACCATCTTTCTCTTTGTCTGTGTGGTTAGTCAGGAGAAGAGTCATGCTTTTCACGATCCCTGATATGCGGTTACACCACACAGGCAAAGGCACCTGATCGCCCACGTCGGGTTGCCTGAACTGTGTGTTGACTGTAATGTTCACGATGGGCGCCGGAAGGATGGCTCTCAGTTCTTCGGCTAGACGAGCCAACTCCATCTCATAGGCTTCACACCTCTTCTGCATGGAGACGTTCTCGATCTGCTTCTCCAGGTACACCAAATCTTCCTCGGTCAGCAGCTCCCCAAATGGGCCAAGAATAGCATTAAGAGTCTGTGAGTATCTCCAGCTGTCCATCTCAGTACATTTGCTTCCATTCTCCTGGCAAAAAAAGAAGAATATTGCGTTTCAAACCTCAACTACCAAAATCGTTCAAAGTAATTTGTTAAATTGCCAGCATACATAAAATGTATTCCCCTTGAGGTTAAAGGTATATTTTGTTGAGGTTTTCAGAGCTCTGATCGTTATGATACATGAACATGACCAAAATCTAGGTAACAGATACCTTCATCCTCTGGTCCTCTTCATCTTGCAGACGAGCTTGCAGTTTTCGCACCATAACTTGTCGTTTCCATTCTGCAATGGGCTGGCCTTTCTCATCATGGGTCGGTACCAGGGAGTCAATATCGATCAGGTTGGTCTCCACTACGGGGAGAAGCCCCAGTTTGTCCACCTTTTGTGAGGGTAAAGGGATCAGTCATCAGGAACATGACTCCAACATCCCCCTCATTACACCCTTCCTCATCTCAGCCGACCACTCACTGCTTGTCCTTTGAAGACTGCAGTCAATCCTGCATGTTTCAATGACTTAATGGACAACATCTGACTCTTCTCCTCCTCTGAAGACTTCATCACATTTAAGGATGACACAACTGCAACATAAGATGAATAACAAACAAAAGAAAGACTATCAAAAAATTACGAAAACAGGTCACAACAAAATTTACTGATACCCACCAGTAGATGCCAGCTGCAGATGGCGTGATGTTGCTGCTGACTTCTGAAGCCGGGGAGAGGTTGAGGTCAAAGGTGAAGCTGGTGATGAAGGTAAAGACTGAGGCTGGGGGGACATATACATTTATTTATTCAGCAGATGCCTTTTCCCAAAGTAGCGCACAAGAGAGGGAAGCTTGAAGAGGCTTCTGATGATCATAGAGGTCATTAGCTCGCTATCCGTCTGCTCCATCTAACCTAACCCTGATGCACGTCCTGACTTTGCCAAGTTCGATGTGTCCCTGAGTCAACAAGGGGAGGGGCTTGAGTTTTGTCTCCTTAACCAATCGCACTCTTCATCGTATGACATCACCGCATTCATTAAAAGCAGTGTTCTCTGTTAAACAGCAAGGTGCAGAGATTATTGTGTATGCCTTTCCATTAGGGACGCATCACGGATGTAAAATGTATGAATATGCTTATCAGCAAAGGCTGTATGGAGCAATGTAAAGGTGTATCTTTATTTTATAATGATAAAAGTAATAATAACAAGGCTTGAACCAGCAACCTTCCAATCACAGACACAGAAGATTAGCCCACTGAACCATACACTGTTCCTATCATAATGGCTAGAAGCCTTGAGTTTGCAAATGTGAAAAAAATGGACCAACGTAGTGATGTCATATGCTGATGACTGGTGATTGGTTATAGAATTGAAACACAAGCCCCTCCCTTTCTGACCCAGGGACACATCGGACTTGACAAAATCAGAATGTCCAACCCTGATCATCTACAAAGAGCTTTTTAAACATGGCAGGATGGATCAGGCAGTGTGTTGGTCACCTTGCTGATCTCCATGCTGCTACAGGGGTCCTGCTCGTCCAGGCAGTAGTCAGCAATGCTGGGGCTCCAGGACACTTTTGGCTTCCTTTCCCTCCGTGCCTCAGTGGGGTGGAGCTCTGGTTGACTGCTGTCCTTAGTAGACAGCTGGAACTGAGAGCAGAGCATCTTACTGTCTAATATGCAAATACAGCATCTGGTAGGTTTATAGAAGAGATTGGAAGAGTGTTGCAACTCAAAGCATTGTACATGTTAGTTAAACGGAGACATGTTGGTTAGGCAGAGTTTAGAAGCCAAAGAAGTGACATTAAGATAGATGTGATAGGAGCATCCTCAAGGAGAAGCACATGAATCCCTACAAGTCACAGTTCAACACTTAATTCATCTGGAAGTATTCATCAACCAGTTCTGGTCCGTCAGTGACGCTCAGCATCACTGCAGGGCTAAACTAATTCTCACAATGTTTGTTATCTCTTTTAAATAACTACTAACAAGACTAAATAGAACAAAGCCTTTCTTTTACATAACTGCTAATTTCTCACAGGCTCATTTGTTCGTTGACGTTTAATTTGATCCAGCAATTGTGGGACATCTGGATTCCATTAACGCCCCTGCAATCACGGCCCTGATCCTCAAACTAAATAAAGTAATGAATTGGAACACTGCGCCGTGGTTGAATGCTATAATCTCTTTAAATGGCTGGACACTCTTCCAGCTGTGAAGGACCGCCCATGTTCCTGGGTGGCATGACCTCCACTGAGATACATGACACTAGAATTTGATCAGTAGAGCAAAGTGTCTCATGGGTAGCCTGGTCAAGCCGACTCAGAGAAACAGGAGTAGACCTTAGCACAAAAAAATGGCTTTGCATAAAATAACAAAATTGAGACAGAGAGATCTGTACTACTCTGAATCTGGAACCCCACTCAGTGTGGCAGAGTAGAGCGGAAGCTTAGCATGTTGTCACCTGATAGCACAGGTCAGGTGGCACAAGCCTAAAGTTACGGATATTCACGTAATTCCCATTCAGATCCTGCAGAGGAGCCCAAAGCAGTTTCCTCCTTGGGGTAAATATCACCACCTGTAAGATCGAGGCGGAGCCGAGGTTCAGCAAGTTCCAAAGAATCCTGCCAGCTAGAGTGAGGAAGTTCTTGATGCAGAAGAAAACAAGGTGTAGAAGGTGGTCCAGCGAGTTCATTGGCTGCTTCGATGGAATTTGTTACAGGATATCTAGCTGGAATGATCTTGAGTTTAAGTGTGTGCAGACTAGCTATTAAAACCGTAATACAACAGTAACATAATGTTACTGTTGTATTGTTTTATGATGTGGTTGTTGTCCGGTTGTCTCGGCTGTTTACCACAAACTTCCTGGCTCGAGTGATTCAGGTGATTCTTCACCATTTACAGTCTCTGAACTCAGGCATTGTCCTTAGACTGTCACAGATCCAGATACAGTCTAAATGCAGTTTCCCTGTATTACGCACATTGGTAAACAGTGTAACAGCCCACACTCTGACCAGTGCTGACCTATCAGAGACTCTGAGTGACCAGAGCAGCATCGTAAGTCCCACACCAGTGTCCATGACACCAAGCACCAGTAAAATGTTTTCAGCACACACAACACAAGACCAGAAATATCTGCACAAAACATCGGCCCATCAGACCCGATCATGCTGCACCACAGAATTGAAATACCATCTTCATAATATACTTGTCTTCTGCTGTAAGGGCTTCTTTTGCTGAGCACCTGTGTTTAATCACATGCACGTCTTAATAAATCGGCCCAGTCAGAGTTAAGGTTAAATGGCCTGGCATGTGCTTTTTTCCCATACAATTTTTCCCAAAACAAATCAAAAGAAGATTTGATTTGATCTGAAGGCAAATAGGTGACAAATCAAAAGGAGAAACGGGAAAGTAGGAAGATCAATTCATAGTCAAAAACTTAATCGCATAAAATGCCCCTTTCTGTCTATAAATTATCCACGGTGCTTTTGGTCAGTTTTAAAAGCACTAGGGAGCCATTTGCTCCTATGGTACAAGCTTCATTCAACTTAGCCTCCCATTAAATAACGCGTGCAGGAGATGAGATTCCTGGGGAAACAGGAAAGATTTACTTACAATGGCTACAGCGGTTGAGCCTCAGAGCATGTCCACTGCTGGAGGTCTGTGCTTGTGAGGACCACATGCGGGACCTGCCACTCTGCCTTTGCCACCCTGTCCGCATGCCAGTCCGAGGCTGCGAGCCCAAGGACTGGTAGACAATAAACAATAAGCTCAAATGGGGGCCTTCTCAGAAAGACTTTAATAATTGAGGGAGGGGGATTGGGTTGCCGGTAATGGCGGAGCAGACCGATGTGGACGCGTGTTGGGAGAAGCGTGGTGGGGAAGTTGGGCGGGGGCTCGGTCCTTGTCAGGCCACATGGAAAGGAGACATGGTATCCTGCTCGCTCGGCTGCGCCCCTGTCCCCCAGCAATAAGCACAGTGGTTAGCTAAAGTAACAGCGGATCCAGGTCTGTCCATCTGTAGGCATGAAGCAGACCTTGGCACCGTGACCTGGAAACAGATCTGCGCAGTGAAGCAGCACGAGCCCAACAAAAGCACAGGTACTCCTGTAACCCGGCAAAACTGATTTACACCAGGCGGGCTGCTCGGCAGCACGGCTAAGCAGGAACTCGTGATTAACGGCTGCAGCTCAAGCCAGCATTGCGACACCCAGCCTGCCTGTTACTATGGTTTCAAGGTGTATAGCTGGTGTCTGTACCCCTGAGGACAGACAGGGGCAAGAGTCACACCATAATAAAGCAGTAAAGACAAAGGTTCCACCTTAATTAACAATCAGGGACCACTGTCCCACCTTAAATGGGATTCTGGGAAGGCATTCCAGTTAGTCATGCTTGGAATATGGAACAGTGCGTGGGCCCACTGTCTTCCATTGGCTTTTCTTTTGATTTACAGTGTTAAGTGTTGGATGGTATTTAAGATCAACTAAGATCATGCATATCTACGATATTACACTGCCTTTGACTTCACAGTGAACTTTTCTATTAAATAGTAAGGTTTACATATTTAAGGACAGTTTCTGGCGCCATCTAGTGTTTATGTTCAAGTACAGCAGGGTGTCTTGTTTCTGCGCGGTAAAGAACACTGTCGCACTGTTACTGCTACAGATAGCAACCACTTTTCAGCGGAGTAAACAATGTTCTTCTTTACATTTAAATATTTAAAACCACACAAGTCTGACATTCTCGCTCTGGATGTTTCCGTTCCGTTTTCCTCTCTCTTGCTAATATCGCGACAATTGTCACCAGTGTTATGTGCCAATTGCATACGTGTTGCTTTTGAAACGAAAAAATTAATCAATTTGGATGGATTAATTCATTAATCCGTCATGTACTGAAACAAGCAAGTCGGTGGGAAGTTTAGTGAATCTCACAAACAACGTGTGCATTTTTTATCTACCACAGCGATATATGTGCTTATATATGTATATATAGTTTTTTTGTAATATTATGTTAAATATATGTGACCATAGGGCCAACACGTGGGCACAGTGGTTCGCACTGTTGCCTAACACCTCTGGGACCTCAAGTCTCTGCCCTCACTTCATGTGTGTGGGGTTTGTATGTCATCCTCGTACTTCTGTACTCCGGTTTCCCCCAGGTTCAAATACGCTATTGCTACTTAACAGAAGCAGTTCATGTTCGGCACCCATTTAAATCCCAAAATCTGACTAATTAATGCATGCTAAACAGACAATAGTAGAAGTGGCGTTAGGCTGATCTGTCACTCACTTTTTTCTGCTATTTTGTTTATACCGACTCAGTGGCTGGTCATCCAATGCATCATTATGTTCGCGACTCAGTGCGGGACAGAGTATGAAATTTTCAAAGAGCTAAGACACGTTTTTAAAAAGCTATTCTCAGCAAATGTCCGAGCAGATTTTAAGATTTTGATTACAGTATTTCGCTTGGTTAAAAGTTCACCGGACAGCTTGACTGTCAATCCTCTCGGGGGTTTGCCAGCCCCAAAAATTGGAGCTGAAATCCCTTGAAGGTGAACATCTGAAAAACCTCCAACAAACAGCAACATGACACTAAACATACGGTCCCAGTTTTGAGCTTCGGGTTTGCGACGGAACTGAGACGGTCTGGGGAGCTTTTCCCAAAAACATAGTTTTTGGAAAACCACTTTCATAGTTGGAATCACGCGACCGAATGGGTCCAACTATTACTATGCAAGAAGTTCACGTTAGCAACTCGCATAGTTGGAAATGTTCTGTTGCATGGTTCCAATTATGTAAATTGTTAACGTTGGTAGCAAATATGCTTTTGGGACACGTATCCCCGGTCGGCTTTTGGGGCCTTTTGCTCCGGGGAGGAGAGGGGGCTGAAAAATGCCCCACAGCGAACTCTGAAACCCAAGCCAGAAAAGGTGCGGCTGCCCGGAGCCCTACACTCCCGCTAATGACAGTTCCTCTCCCGCGCCCCGGTGGCCCAGCCCCCACCCTCGGACTCCTCGCCGCCCTGTGGCACCTAATTAGCCCCTTTTCTTGAGGGAGGGAAGGTCACACCCCGTCCACGGGGACACGGGCACCGCCCCCTGACTTCATTTACTCATAGCGCAGTAAGCCGCCATATTCTGTTACTGTCCTGAGTACGGTGACTCGCAGACAATGCGCGTAATTAATACACCTGGTTATGACACGGAACTCATTAAGGAGTAAAATATTTACCAGCTCTGCACGTGTACAAATCCACAATAGCTACTTCACGCTCTTTCTCTCTTTTTTACATCTGAACTGCCTGTCTAAAGCTGCCCCAGTGCTTAGTTATATATTCTATATCATCTGAAATGATCTACTCTGGATAAAACTGACTTTGCCAGTCAGTCCTACAGTATTTCAGCTCTTGCTGGGAGTTTGTCACTTTGTGTTACGCGTTTCTCTGGGATATGTTAAGATCGTTATTCTCCACCGGGTGATGCAGACTGAAAAGGAGAAAGAAATACACGTTAAATTTAACATGCTTCCTCAAAAATGGGACTTAAAGTGAACAGATGGATAGATGAGGAACATCATTGCACTTTCACACCGAAAAAGCTGCTCTCGTGATGCAGCCTACAAGCAAGTATAGGGAACTTGACTATTAATTGGTGTACGTATGTGTATATAAAGCATACATGTTTCAATTCTGGCAACATGCCTGGACAGGAGCAAACAATTTCCTGTGGGGGGCAAACATTATATTTTATTACGTGGCTACGTGCCTGGTTTGGCTGTCCTGTCTAAAGAGTTTAATCCTCTCACCTACCTGATCCAGTTTCTTAAAAGAGGGACTGGGGAACAGGTGATGGTCCTGAAATATTTATCTGAGGCCTTGGAACATCTCTGCCATGTGAGACACAAAGGAGGATCTCTCCAGTGTGCACGTGGCCCCAAGCCATGGCTCCCTACCCATTGCTCATGGCACGTATGATCTCGCCACTTGCAGTCATAACTCGTCATGTCAGGAACATGTTTTCCAGTGGAACACGGGTTTATCATCTCTGGTGTGGCCTACCCAATCTAACACATACAATCACGGTCCAAAATATGGGCATACAGACGTTGAGCTGGTTGTTAAGGCTACCATAAGATGCAACCCTTTAATTACCCGGCAGACTAGATCACGGTAGATGGTCACCCAATGAGAAAGACTGCCACTTGTGAGTAGAGTTTGTTACCTAGCAACCAAATCATGAATGAACAACAGCAATGCAGGGGAGTAAAAAGAGGAACACTCACCCCAGCTGAAAGCTAATTGGCCCCAGGAGTGTCCTGTTCCCTGCCATTCACTAATTCAGAACATATTATTGGCTAATGATAAGGTTGGTCCCTCTTATCCACAACCCTGCAGCATCAAATTGAATGTTTGGCCTGTCTTACACATTCCTTGGCAGCCCAAAGGTATTTGGCGCAGTCATGGTGCCCGTTGTATTCTGCCAAATCCATCGCCGTGAATCCATCTTTATCCCGCTCGGCGAGGTTCACTCCATGCGCCACCAGAAGCTGACAGCACTGGTGGCAACAGCAGGGGTCAAAGGTCAATCAGCGTACCATTGACAACACCAACACAGGTGAACTCTGATGGGAGAGGCGGCACGCACCTCCACCTCCCCGTTTTCAGCCGCGTTGTGCAGCGGGGTCCCACCCAAGCCATCCTTCAAGACCGTCGCCTCCATCCGCAATAGTCGCTCGAGGATGCGATGGTGCCCCCCACTGGCAGCAAAATGCAGTGCAGTGGCTCCGTCCTTGTCTTGGCTGGAGATGTTAACATCTGTAAAGGAGGTCTGAAGAAGACGTGTGACATTAAACTGGAACACAGACAAACCCCTGATAATTCCCAGCATTCCTACTCACTTAATAGATGCATTAATAGATGAGTCTCATTATTTATTGACATTTACTTTTCATTTTTATTCAACGTGATGTTCAACAGACAGTCTCTGGAGCAGTTGAATTCTTGCTCAGGGGTGCAACAGGGAAATTATTCAGCTGATATTCAAACCAGCGACCCAATCACTGGCACAGCGTCCTGACCTGCTGAGTTACACATCGCCCCCCAACTCTCAGGTTAATCACATTTCACTTAGGACCCCGAAGAGGGGCTGTACTGTACTATAATGGAGTTTGGTGCTAAAATGGTTACCCACCAGCCAGACGACCAGTGCGTAGTGACCCATGTAAGCTGCGGCTTGCAGGACGGTCATGCCGTCATGGGCCCTCAGGTGGACGTCAGCCCCACAGTCCTTCACAAGATACTCCACCACGTGCAGGTGGCCTGCTTGGCAGGCCAGGTAGAGAGGCGTGGCACCCAGGCATGTCTGCCGGTTCACACACCTGTCCAGTAGGGGGCAGTGGACAGGGCACTGAAGCTACTTTAACAGATATGATTAGTTGGGACAAGATGACTAGAGCACACAGACCACTGTACATGCAATTCACACTGGTAGCGTTGTCCTGCTTGTTTTTCGTTAAATAAATGACAGTCTGGGCAATCCATAAGTCAGTCCGCTTTCATTTCCTCGGACGGAATCGCAGTGTGAGAGGAGCTGGCGGTGAGCTCCTCCTGCCGTCCACACAGTGACAGGAAACAGGCAGTTGGAGGTGAGAGGAGATACATAAAGGAGGGAGGGGGGGATGAAGAGTCCAGGGACCAGTACAGCCAATACAGCAGGTACACTTCATTAGAAAAACCAGTGAGATTAAATAATTTTGAAAAATAAACCACAGATCTCTGTGTAATTATATTTTACTGTACTTAAGAACAGCCCCCCCTTATAAAAGTCTATTATAAATACTATGGTTCCTGTTTATAAATGCATGCACTACCTTGTGACATTCATGAAAACATTACACAGCTTCAGCCGTTCATCGGCTCAAGGTTCAGCACAGTACTGCATGTAGGTACTATTATTATTACTCTGTCGTTATTGTTATTACATGCACTGCATTATTATTACTCTGTCGTTATTGTTATTACATGCACTGCATTATTATTACTCTGTCGTTATTCTTATTACATGCACCACATTATTATTACTCTTGTTCTTCTTATTACATGCACTGTATTATTATTATTCTGTCGTTATTGTTATTACATGCACTGTGTTATTATTGTACTGACTTACCTACAAATTCGACATAAAGACAGACTTAGGCAACGGATGTTGTTCGTATGGGAGGGCTGCCTGTATTGCATTTAATCCGTTAAAGTAAACTATGAGGTTGTGGTCTAACGGTAGAGGGCAGTGACATCATTAGGGCTGAAGCATCCCCATATCAAGGCTGAAGCATAAAAAAGTACCAAGGTAACAGGATTTTGGGTCCAGTGCAGGACATGAGCTGCGTTTGCAGCGAATTTCTGACAGGTGGCGCTGAGGGCACCCAGGGCCAGCTTAGGGGGACCTGGACCTCATACCCTCACATGTGGCAGGCAGCATCCTCATATATTATCCATGATGGCCCAAAGCCCCACCAGCAAGCTCATCTGACAACTGCCAGGCCTTTTCAGTTACAAGGAAAATGAAAATCTGCCAAGGGATGATGGCTCTGACACCCGTGCCCCATCCATCTTTTATCCACAGCTATCCAAGTGTTTCCATCTCAGGTTCAATGTCCTGTATGAGGTTCCACTAAGACTAAGAACTAGGAGTTTTAAACACACAGGGCCGGACACATCCTGATGCTTATTGAATGCTCGTCATGTCTTTGTTTACCTCAAGTTCTCTCTTATTCCAATGGGCACAAAACCTGTTGTAGCATTTCAGCTGAACATGAGAGATGTCACCGGTGAATGGTTTTGTAATATTAAGCTACAAAATGTACTGACAGCATGGTGGTGGCGGACAGAATGACTGCCAGGGAGCGGTTTTAACCTCATCGCCGCCGTATCCATGACGATCGATCACCAGCGCCAGGTTCACGAATCCATTAGCTAATGTATGCCAGCTGAGTGGCGTTCCGTCGAGTCAGAGGTTTTGTTTTAAGCTGTTTAGCGGGAATGTTTGTGTCTGTCTTCCTTTCATGCTGTCATGTTGAGTAATAAAGTCCTTACATCTCACTGTCCCACGTCCTCCGGGGCGCCAGCCCACAACATTGCAACACTGCACCGCTGCAGCTCAGTTCGTGATAATAAATCAGCGTAACTGGAAAGGACAACATGATCTACTGGATACAAACAAACCTAGTCTGAGGTTCCCTGCAGATAATGTCCTTATATATAATTATATTGGGTTTTTATTTGAATCCTTTCCTAAACCAGGGACCCCTAAATGAAAACAGAGCAGAGCGAGAGACCCCCCAACCAGTAATGTGTGATCGCTTAAGTAGTTAAGAATTAAGGTCTGGGTGGGGGGTAGTAGCTGTAACATTTCTTTCTCTGATGGGTCCCTCAGAGATAATTTTCATTACGAGTGAATATTTAATATTTTGGGGGGGGTTGCATAAACCGGATGACAATACCGGCATTTTGTCAATTTCTGAAACATCTCAACTGGACGCAACACAGCCATGCTACAGGTCCCGTGGGGGGGGGGTGGGGGGGGGTTATCATTTACATTTTCTGTGTTTCTATACTGAGATATAATTTGCATTCTTGACCATTTTCGAAGAAAATACTGGAGGGTCGTACTTAACCGAAAACCCCCAAATATCTGGAAAAGTAGAGACTGCTGGCTGTTTGTGAAACTGACAGCGGTGTCAGAGCCGATTCCCAGGGTCAGAAAACCTTTTACGTCATCAGGCATGTTCAGACTTGTCTCCCCAGCATCCCCACTGCTTGTTATGCCCAGAGAAGGTGTCATCCTACCTGATCTTCCTTACAGAGGCGCCGCTGGTAAGCAATGCGCTGTAATCATACATTTTATCATCATAAGCGAGCGAATGTTATTGGCCAATGAGGCAGAAGGAGGTCCTTTCAGTAGGTGCATCTAAGTGGCTTAGCAAACTGCAAAAACAATTCAGAGGTAGATAGAAGCTCGTGGAACGTGAAATCGTGAATTTTGTTTAGCAAAATTCATACGAGAAATATGAATTTCATATTTCAAGATTTAATAAGATATAAATAACCTTTGGATTTCATTCCAGGACAGACCGACTTCAGTTATTTACTCTATCCAGGAGACCTCAGAGATTTGAGAAGGATTTCAAGAAGAACTTTTTCAGGCTTACTGCGGGGCCTGCTGGAGCAGCAGCTTCAGGCAGGTGAGGTCCCCCCTAGCCGCAGCGTAGTGAGCAGGCAGAGCCCCACAGGCTGTCTCCTGCTCTGCCCCACCCCCGGTCGACAGCAGCCACTGCACCACCGCCGCATGGCCGAAGCGAGCCGCCAGGTGGAGGGCGGTGGCCCCGGAGTCGTCCTGCTCCTGCAATGTGTGCATCTGCCCTCCGTCATGTGCTCTCACGCTCCAAGCTGCTCCCCCAGAACCCCACCCTTACTGACCTTAGCATCGCAAATCCCCTGGTGAACCAACCACTGCAGCTCCGCCACGTGTCCAGTGGCGGCGGCGTCGTGAGCCGCCGTGGCCCCATTCGCCGCCCGCGTGTCACCGGCGAGCCCGGCTTCGCCCACCAGGAAGTGGAGGCTATCCAGTCTCCCGCACCGGGCGGCGTGATGCACCGGCGTGGCTCCCTGGGGGTCTGTGATCTCCTGGGTCAAGCAGCCTGCAGCCAGGAGCCCCCTCAGGGCTGTCAGGTCACCGTCACGAGCCGCTTGGATAGCACTGTGCAGCACCATCATCCTGCAGTGCCTCGGCCCGGTGTGGCAAGTGGCAGCAAGGCCCCGAGCACTGAAAGGCGACACCCTCACAACAGCCGGCAGGTGAGGCTCACCCAGAGACAGAGCGGAGGGGCAGGCAGGGGGCAGATAAAACCAAATGGACAATAGAGGCATCAGGCACGAATGGCCACCATTCAAAAGCCCCCCGCCCCGCCTCTCTGATATTCCGAGAAACAGGGGCTGCCTGAACACCTGCCAGAAGACCAGTGGACCTGTGGAGGGCCAAGTAATAGGAGAAGATACATCTTAAAGACGAGATGTATAGCAGACAGGCAGGGAATACAAGAGGCTCTTTGAAAGTAGGTATCAAACGATCTTTTGTGTATTCCTTCAGGAGTATACGGTACAAAAAACAATCACTTCACAGGATGCACACTGGGTTCTGCCATTGATCCGACCTTATTTTTCATATACAACCTTACAAAAGAGTTTCTGTAATCAAAGCAACACTTTCCAAACTTCCACAGTACTTGTGGCACAGATGTCAACTTTATAGTTCCGTTTTAAAAGAGTTCATATGTTTTGATCTTCTTTGTGGACAGTTTAAAGACACAACTGGGAATTCGTGCCATAAACAGTTTGTAACTTGCATTCGTTACATTTTAGAGATCAATAATATTACATGTAAGGGTAAATTTGCGTCAAAGAACACATGAAAGAAGACTGTCTTTATGTACATTATAGTAAACAATACGAATATCCTCCCTCAACAATGCACAAAGGACGAAACATGTCCCTTTGGTGATCTACATGAAAGAGCCAGTACGTCTGCAGTGAAAGGAATGCATTATTCGTTATGTATGCTGTCATTATCCAAAACAGCAGGCCGGTACTCCTTGGGTTCACCGGCCACAAAGTGTTCTGGGCTCAGTCGAATCCTTTGTCCCAGACCCCCGTTTGAAGCCTCATCACTAAAGCACTCCATGATGTTAGATATGACATTTCATAATGGCGTTCTTTGGCCATGCAGAGTAACCTCACATTTCTGTTATTATTTTATTTCTTTCGTTAAATTTCCCATCTTATTATACAGGGAGAACTCAAATTACTTCTGAAAAAATGGTTTGGGTCAGAGGACAGTGATATTAGACCTCAAACCTATGCATCTGGTTCCAGTCATATAACATGGGATCAAGTGCAATAGTAAAATAAGAGTGACTAACCCGGTGAAACACTGAGCAAGTCTGTCTGCGTTTATCTAGAGAGGATCTCAATCAACAAGAGTGTATGTCATGTTTTTACATCTCAGGAAGCTATGAAAAAACATATTGCCTTAAAATACATCTTTTTTTACGCTGGTAATTGATTATCACAGGTTCGTTATCTTTTCAAGACCCTCAGGTTATTAACTTCATGCCAACGCAAAATTTGCTGTGGTTAAGAAACATCCGCACTCATAGACTTCATCAATAGGCTTCAGAAGACTCACACACAAACAATGGCATTTCTTAGCTTAAAGTGCAAAAAAGATAAATACAACAGAGACACACAGCTGTGACACAGGAGACTGGAGTGGTGTTGCATAAGTTTCACATTTATTTAATATCCGACAATGTGTTAAGTGTACACAACATCTGAAGACTCCAACACTCCAACACTCAAATAGTCTGAGACACGGAATAAACTACTGCCCATTCAGGATGGTAGAAACGGGTTAGAGCGATATAATACACAGTCCACAGCAATCATGTTTATATACAGAGCAAAATAAAAAAAAAAAAATGAGAAAAATTATAGGAGTATGATGAAGATGCATTTAGTTTACAGAGTTAAGAGAGGAAGGAACCTCTGAGAGAGGCTTGTATAAGGAGGCACAGAACTACGTGTAGGATGGGGAGGAAGAGGGGATTTTAAAAAGTGCAGCGTCGATACATCTACTGGGGTGCACTAGGGCTGAGGCGGAGGCTTCCGGGAAAAACCGGGGTGAGGGGGTTGGGGGGGGGAAAATGGAGAGTGGCGTCTACGTAGGCCCAACATGCTTGGCACCACCTCCGAGGGGCTCTGGCGCTGCCGGAGTGGGAGCCCAACTAAAAAGCAGAACGTTTTCCCTCTAAAATACCTCAGATTGGTCTGAGGGACTATTCCTTGCCCGACTGGTTGAAAAAAAGCACAGATCACAAATGGGACCATCGCAGCCCCTGAAATCAAATGGGCCACAAGCGCTGAGCTGCGGGGTCGACTGTCCAATGGGCGCTGCCGCACTCTGTCATGTGACATGCCTCATGCTACCGGCCTGAGAAGAGGCCCCCACCCAAACCGAAGCAGGCCACAAGTGTTAGCTCCAAAAAAATATGACTGGAATGACACGAAGCGTGTCGTTGTACCCTGTGCGAGGGTAGAAGGACGTTCTGGGGAGCTGCTCCGAATCCCAGTCTTCCTGACCGGTGCAACAGGTGTAGCTCGCTAAATATTTCAATCGTGACATAAGCCATCGCGCACGCTGTAGTAGGTCAACACCGGGGCGGGTGCCGGCCTGCAAACTAAAACCACTTATTAAGCATTAAGCACTGCAGGTCTCACACCATGTCATTATTCACATAAGTACAGGGAGTCAACTTGAATGTTACCAGTTCGTTAAATGAGCTTTAGTGACCATTTAAATACCCACAGCACACTACTGTACATATATTTCAAAGCAAAAACAAACGTGCAGGCAAATTTGAGCTTAAAAAGGTGTGCGGTCTTAACAGGATGGTCCAACAACTGAGATCTAATCCTTAAATTCAATGGCCTATCCTAGCAACATGCCGTCTCCCGGCAAATGATACAAAACCATGAATAAAAACTTATGAATCATCATTCTGAAAGAAATGTCCCACCAAGTCTTTTAATTGTATCTTATCAATAAATGTCTAGTTTTGCCCAGGAAAGGTCTAGATAAACTTCCTCCACGCATCTGACTTAATATCAGTTACGGTGACTTGGATATCCCATGGTGCAATGCTTTCTGTTATCTCTCTAAACATGCTCTCTAGGTTGGCTGGCCCAAGGCATGTCCAAATACCCAGTGCTGCTGGGAGACCACATGATTCGCACCAGATGACATCAGTCGTCACAATGGAAACATACAAGTAGCAATCCTCAAGGCATGCCAATGGTTGGTTGGCCAAGGGCATGTTTGCACAGTAGAATGCAGCATATATGTTTGTATGACCCTTAGGATATCCAAATACACAACATTACTGGCTGAGCTTCCTGCTGAGATCTCAAAAGTCAACAGGATGGGAACGACAATGCCCTTAATCAGTCATTACTTTCTCTCTTAAAGCCGGAGTGCTTTTCTAGACCTTCAGAATAAGCAGTTTCCAGTTTTGCTGCCCAGAAGTTCCTGTTGTAGTTTGGATAGGGTAGTCAGACGATGAAAGGGACAGACACTGTTAGTGCGTTCAGGTAGATGGCATCTTTTTGGGAAGCTTTACAAAAAAACAAAAAAAAATGGTTCTAAGAACATTCAGCTGGATTTTATAGGAGGACGGCAACACAAAAACTCTTCAATGCATTAAAAACTGAAATGGAAAACCAAGATGGACAGGCCAAAGAGATTAAGGTGAGGTGGGAAACACGGAGCCGTGAAGGCTGGCTCCCTCCATTCTCAGAAGTAAAAACAAGGCCGAGTACAGTACATGAGCTGATGTGTCCCTAGTGTGACACCAGTAAGTAGCTGTCTAGATTTGTAATTTATACACGTCACTTTAAGATACCCTAAAATTGCATTTGCAACTCAAAGACTCTAAAGAGGCACAGTCAGTGCATTACATCTATGCTATATTTTACAGAAAAAAATGTGTATATTTCTCTATCAAAGAGAAGACAGGCAAGCAGTGGAGATCACACCAGCAGAACGTATGTTGTCCCAAAAGCAATGCTCATGGCATGACCAAAAGGGTTGGTGCTACCCAACGGATTTCATTTGCAGGTACACATTTACTCACGGGCTTTTACCAACCTAAATACTTCCATTGTATCTTATTTTGTGCATGAAAGGGGAGAGTAAAGGCCAGTGAGAGAGGGGAAAAAAAATCCCAGATTAAATCTGTGATTCTGACCGTGTGCGGACAGCAATGCCAAGGACAGA
>JABFEA020000046.1:3066492-3081424 GCA_019775915.2 Cyphomyrus plagiostoma
CCCCCCCCCCCCCCCCCCCCCCCCCCCCCCCGCCCCCCCCCCCCCCCCCCCCCCCCCACGTTAGGGCAGGTTTCCCAGAGGCACAGAGGCTATACATGGCGTGATTCTCCCAGACCCCACTTACCTACAACCAGTTCCCTGACCTCCTTCCACTCGATGTCTCTCCCGGACTCATGGACGATGGTCACCGTGATTCTTCTCTGTATGCCCTGTGGGGCGGCCAGTGAACAGCCCGTCATGCCCGCTGACTCCCTTTCAGGCTGATCTTTTACCACGACTGTGTCAGGTTCACAGATAGGGGGCAGCAGTGAAGCCCCCTGAGCCTTCTCTATCACTACTGGGACCAAACAGAGCTGGTCCAGTGGTATCTAAGCCTTTCTAGAATCCAGACATTTTCCGTTACCGAAGGCTCACATAAAGCTCCCCAGATCGGCCATACCTGGTGCAGAAGGAAGATGCCATGGCAGGGCATGCCTGCCCTGTGGTCCACCATGGCGGGGATGTAGCTGGGGATATAACACACACGATCACTCACAGCCCGGGGAGTGACACGCCCTGAGGCTCACACAAAACAGCGGCATGGCCTCATGCAAGGGTCAGGAATACCACAGGCTGAGCAGGTCACATGGTTTGCACATTCGGATCACAGCTTCTCATACAGATCACAAGATACCCAAACACTGAATACTACAGGCTCGGAATATCACATGGTCCCCACATACTGATCACCTCAGGCAGATCACATGGTCCCCACATACTGATCACCTCAGGGCGATAACATGGTTCCACACACTGATCACCACATGGGATCACTCACTCTCCGTTGGCCTCCAGCTCGCAGATCTCGAAGAAGACCATGAGGTCATACTTGCAGTGGCAGGGCCCGGCCGTGGGGCGCGTCAGGTTGCTGAGCTTCGTGGCTGGCACTGCGGACAGGGGGCGCATATTAGTGCTGTCATCCGATATCTGGGTGGGGGCTGTCTAAGATACTCTTCTCAGAGTCGGTAGGGATCCCCCACAGGCCAGAAGACAGAGGAGACAGTAGAATGACTGTAAAAAAAAACCCACGACAAAGACCTGGCTTTGCCATTTACTGTATGTAACAATAAAGCTCAGGGGTGGGCTGCAAGATGGGGGGGGTCCATTGTTTCCATTAACCTACACTGCGATTCAGCAACAGCACCATTTTCTCCAATAACTCATCAATCATAGGCTCTCCATTATGGGGGAGGGGCTCCCACTCGGCACGACGGCATAGTGGGGGGGGGGCACAGTAATTAAGACGAGTGCACAGCAGCTGTATGACTCACACAATAATTAGTCTAATCACATGCAGCATTACTGGGGAGGGCAGGCTGGGTATACACTTAGTGAAAAGGGGTTGATTACACACTGATTAAACCCCCCCACAAAAGAGGAGTGAAAATTAAATAATTAAATGAACAAACTAAATAGATGCATTTAATTTAGGTGGCTCAGTGGTTCAATGAGGATCGACCTGATCCCATCCGCGGTGTGATCAGTCAGCCCCCCCCAGCAAAGAATGTGCATTCGCCTTAACATTGAGAGATTCCAGGTTGGGAGCCAGTGGGAAATGATGGTGCGAGTGTCACAACAAGAGAGCAACCAAAACCAGTAACAAAACCCCAAAAAGTCCACTTAAGAGTGATTCATTTCATGCTTCTACGCGGAATTCTGGGAAGGTTCACACTCAGAGCGTAAAGCTGATGGAAATTTCTAAACACAGAAAACTCAGAAGTCCGTAATTCAGCAGCCAGAATGAAAAAGTACCATGGGGTGAATTCTGATGAACCACAGCATATCGCTAGTGTACTATTAAAATCTCCACAAATAGTGACAAAAATACAACATTTGGATTCAATTCATTAGCTGACACTTTCACTGGTACACAAGAAAATACTTTGGTATATTTTGTAGGTTAAGAATCTAAATATTCCTGGCTGCTACGAAGTTAATGTCCTTGAGCACTTTGGTATCCTGTCGGCTTGTAACCGTGTGTAGAAGAATGGCATGAGGCAAGCCAAACTAATTACACCATGATTTAAGTGTGGATCAACAAGCTAACAGCACAGTACTTTTTCACACCGGTCCTTGCTCTGAATTTATCATCTGCAAGGTGATCTGAATCATTTTAAGAGAAAACCCAGCGAGGGGGGGGGGGGCTCCTTCTGGCACCACACACAGGCTTTACGAACCCGGCTTCTGCGCCTTAATAACTGCACACATAGTGGTGGAAGCGGGGGGCAGCGTGTTAGGCTCCTCCCCATCCAGGAGGAAGGAGACCGCCTTGCCAGCGGCGGACATGGCGCGGCCCGAGAGCGAGTCCATCAGGCGGCCGCTGAGCACGTCGGGCACCAGGAAGCGGATGAGCTCCATGGTCTTCTCGCGATCGGAGACGGCTTCCGAGTCAGCTGGGTCACATCAACCGACAAAGACTGAGCACACAAGCTGCAAGGCGGCCGGGGCGGCCGGTGAGGCTAACACATCACATGCCAGTGCCTTTCAGTGATAAACAGGCTCGTCAACTTTGATCGACTGGCTGTAGTGAGATTTTCAATTCGAGACCAGTCTGCACACACACGCGCACGCATTCGCATCTAAGTAACAGTTTCTTCAACCTGTAAATAGACTGTAGGGTCTGCAAACTACTCCAATGATTTTGATGTAGCTAATTTTATGTTTATTATGGAATAAAATAGATTTGTCGTAGGATTTCTTCCATGTGAGTCTGAAAGCATGTGTCATGCCAGATGCGTGAGAGGTGGCGACCCGGGATAAACGACATGCCCTACTTAGGAAGGAATTAACAATAAACGCAACAGAATGGAAAAAGAAGTGTGTGCTACAAACACATCCCATTCCTTTTTGCACTACTGCCACCCAGTGGCCATTCTTAGCACTGTGTCCTACAACAGTGACTCTCAAGCCTAGCGATTGAACACAAAAAAGACGCAGAATGGTTAGCAGCCACTGTGTGAAGATTCCAGAGCCTAGGACACTACACACAACAATGACGGCCCAATGGCCCCTGAAAAACGTCACAGAAGGAAATATTCCCTCTTTCACTAATACAATTGGACTTGGCTTCACACAAAGATGTTTACGTTTTAAAACACGTGTTTTGTGTCAGAAAGATGTCAAGTTTCCACTGTCAAGGTGTAGCAATGTAGGTCAGATGAAGGCCTTCATGATCTTGGAATAACATACCTGGTTTGGACAACGGCATCACTCTTGGAAACTGTCTTCTTGCTGGTCGCAATGGGCTGTGAAAGCGAGAGAGACAGAAAAGCTCTGACACCAATTTCTTACTAGAAAAAAAAAAGAATGTGTGAATAGGGAGGAGATGAGCTTTGGTCGAACCTTGAGGGATCTTTACAGAGAGGCGGGAAAGGCTGCTTCTGGTAATGACCAAATACTTCAAAAACAATGGGCTGGGTCTTGATGTACTCCACAAATGATTTAGTCACTTCCACTGCAATCTGAAGGACAGGAAATACCTCATTAGAGTTGAAGAAGACCAGCATCATAAAATCCATTTTTGATACTTCAGACGACAGTACTTACGTTCTGGACATGGTAGAACCCCAGTGGGGGCCCACGGCCAGTGTTCTTCAGAGGTTCTGTGGAGAAGGCTTCATCGTGCCGGTGGATGAAGCTAAAAGGAGTCGAGAGATCAGATGTTAAGTCAGAATAACCTACTGCACCACTTTCCTTGACGTGCCACATTTGTTCCCACTTATTTTAGCGTTACAGCTTGTCACATCTGTCAGATCAAACCAACCTTTAAAAAGAATCCAATCATGAATACTCCAGAGCACCCTGTCATTCATCCTGCCAGCTCAGTTAAAATGGCAGCATCGCATATACTCACTTGAACTGGCAGAAAATGTCGGCATATTCGGCGGAGATGCTGGACGCTTGCAGGACTGTCACCCTAAATGTGAAGACGCTGCCAATTCTCAGGTGCTCCAGGAAACCATCTGCTGGTCCATCCTGGTTGGCCTTCATCGGACTCTCCAGCTCATCTTGGCTAGCTAAGGGGGGGGGGGGGGCAGATTGGGACTGGTCACCTCAAGGCACCTCTGCAAACCTTTGATTCTGTTTAAAAGATCCTTTTATAGCTTTTGACTTTACCAGCACAGGTGTTGTTGTTGACCTCATCTGCAGAAGGGCCTATTTCTGATGTTTGTCCCTGTCCTTCTACAATGCGCAGCTCTTCCTGGGATGTCCCCGAGCGAGACAAGCCCAAGGGACAAGATTCTATCTGGAACTATCCAATAAACATATCTTGTCAGCAGGAGCACAGTGATCATGGATCTAAATGCAGAATTGACCCATGGCCTCTTCTAGCAACCCACATCCTACCTTCTCAAACTGCTGGTCTTCAAAGGAGATCTTGGCAGTCCCTGACTGCCTCACCCCTGAACCATAGTCAGGAGCCTCCTCATCAGCTGCGCGGGGGACACAGAAGTCAAATAAGAACCTTCTACTTCCTTTTAATTTCTAGGCAAAATAAAATGCACAGATGGGCACCTATATTTCGTAAAGAGGTCAGTCTAACTTTGTGTGCCACTGGTGGGCGTTCCAAATCACAGCATCACTAGGAATACTCCAATAAACAATAACATGCACATGAAGGCTGTTTCAAGGTCCTCTCACCGGATATGGCCTGTACTGCAACCCTCAGGAAGCCTTTGATGTCTCCCTTCTCGCTCACAACGGCTACCCGGTGTACCAAGGGAACGGGGTACAGCAGGTTGCTGAGATACACAAAGGCCCTGTGGAGAGATAGGGGAAGAGGCGGGGGTTGAGAGCACACAGAGAGGTCACGACCCGGAAGCTGTTCAGGCGCACGGCACTGGACGACACGACACCAAACTGCCAAAGCAAACCAAACAGAAGCGCCATTTGCTCCAGCGGTAGCCTTTACAGTAGCACACATTGGTGCCTTTTTTAAAAACGAAAACAAAAAGGAAACAAAATTCAATTTTCAAAGGGGGCAGACAAGGGGTGGGGGTGGTGTGGGGAAGCTTGGTGAGGCCAAGGAGCATGGGCACAGAGTAAAACTAACCCCCCCCCCCCCCTCGCAAAGAACCATGGTTCACCCCAAGCCTGGACTTCAAAATCCACTCATTAGCCAAAGAGTCTGAAATGCACCTTCCAGCAGCTGAAACCAGCTCATCGAGTGTGAGATCATCGTGCCTCAGAATGCAATTTTAACAAGATCCACTCAGGGAAACAATGTGCAGCAAAATTTCAGGGAACCATTTCAGGATTTAAATGTTTCCTGCCCGGTTCAGGACTCCTTAATTCATGATATCCTGTTTAGATAATGTTAAAAAATGTAACCTACTAATTCTGTAACATTCTGGTCATCGCCCCGTTTTCCTATTTGCATGACGTAAACCTATTAGGTCATTTTTATCAGGCTTTGACGGAGAGTGTAATAATCGATTCCCTACCCTCAAAGCCAGAATCTGCGGTGGACAACAAGGCACAGATCTCGAAGCCCACTTGGTCATTAAGTAAATATCGGGACACCACATTTCACATCTATGACACCAGGGTAATTTCAGGTAATGTACATGTTTAATAATTTTTCATTAGTTGACTATTAAATTTCAATACTAAAAAAAATGTTTTACAGAGCCAGATGACTCTTGTTTTGATGTAAATTTATAGTTTGGGATCAAGATGCGAACTGCTTAAGAACCAAGATGTAAATTCACACAAACTTACACACATAAACAAAAAGGCACAGACCCACACACTACAAACACAAGAATAAAATATTATACAGAGGTGCCTTCAAACCTTGGCAGCAGAAGTCAATTGGAAATTTTGATGAAGTGGCCCAAAAATGGAAGATAGATACTATGGACTGAGACCAAATCACTGCCAACAAATAGTCAGGCGTGACGACTCCTGAGCCCTGATGTCAGGGAGGGAGGATGGATCAGCTGTAACTCCCAGAAACTGGTCCCAAAGCGAAGCCCAGAGCTCTAAAGTTTATAAACCCACTCCTCAGCTCACTGCTGGATGCATGGAGAAGCAAGCAAAACTGCAAAAGTCAACGTGACCATGAGAAGCAAGCGGACATTAAACAGGCCAGCAGAGAGAAGGCATACAAGGCCAACGTGAACTAGATAAAACACCTCACTGTGCATTTCCACATATTCTTTTGTTTTTTGTTTTTAGCTATTTGGCTCTTTTCTTTGCTTCCCAAGGTCACGGCTTTGGCAGCCCAGGACTACATTTCCCAGGAGCCACTGGGGTAGAAGGGGGAGGGTAAAGGAGTGGCGGAAGAGGGAGGTAGCGGGAAGGAGCTTACGACAAGATTGGTGAGGTGCAAAAACGGCATGCTCAGAAGGAAATGTGAACGCAAAAAACACCTCGCTGTGTAATTTTCGCTTGAATGCCGTCAGTTCAGAAATTAAACTGAAAGCAAATGAAAAAAAAACTAAACAAACATACAGTACGGAAGCTCAGGCTAAGCCAACAGCGGCACCACCTAAAAATAAATGAAACTGTGAACAAAAGGGGCAACAGAAATGAATATAAGCACACCTGACAGATCTAGACTCACAGCTGCTGAGTTTTTATGTGCAGGTAGGTGAGAGTGGGAAGCCAATCTAACAAATATATCCATGTGGAATTTGAAAAAATGAAATTAAAGGAAATTAAAATGAGTCTGTGCTCCAGCATGCCTGTGAGAGACAGCTGCGGCAGAAACCAGCTCTTTCATCTTGAGACCCCGAGTCTCCCCAAAAACTGCCAGTGCACAGAGGGACTGGTTTACCGTGGTCGTTCAATGAGAGTCATCGGGATAAGAATGCTAGGGCCCTTCAGTCTTCTGTAATGCGAAGTGGACATTTTAAGAGGACAGCTATTCAATGATGATGCAATGACCAAATACCATTTAAAATGGCATTCTTTACCACAGGAATAGCAAATATTTTCACCAGTGCTAAAAATGTGGTCACATAGGCTCAAACAAAAACACGAGGCGTGGCTTTCACACCAATGTCTACTGCGATGCACTAGAAATTAAACTGACACGATGAATAACTTTATTCCAAGAAAGAAAATGTTACAAAACATGGACAGTCCTGGTTATCACCTTAAGACTTATTTCTGCAGAGATGTCATTTTTTACAACCAGACTTTTTCTTCTGTCCAGGTCTTGTTCACTATGGTATTTTAAAGGAAAAAAAAGACTAGTGGCTTGACTGGGGTGGCCTGTGAAATGATGAGGCGGCACAAAACTAGTCTTGTCCCCATGGGTCAATATTTTTCATGGTACGAGTGATGCCAAACTAATCATGATTTGCTTTTTACTTGTGGAGATTATTGCTGTCAGGATTTTTTTTCCAGAACCCAGAGAGCTGGCGGAGTGAGATAACATTAATTCTTAAACAGGAAGTGACCTTAAGCCAAATGCCAGAAAAGACATGTAGCTTAAGGTCAGTCGAGGAACCGAACAGAGTCCTGCTAGTTTGTCGTTATCACTTAGTGTCACATCGGCGATTTAATTTGGATCAGAAGTGTGTGTCAGATTTAAATACTGCTGCGAGACGCATGTTTACTCATCCCGCTGTGACTGGCACTCTTGCAGACTCTCTGGTTCGTTAAAGTGGCACGGGAAATGGGTAGCTGGAAAAGTTAGCAACTCAGAGCACCTGGACAGTGGGAGGGAGCCAGGGAGAGGCATGAATGAGATGTGAGAGTGCCGTCTGAGGCTTCGGGTAAAGAGCAGTGAAACTGAGGTCATTTATATGTGAATTTTTGCTATATTCTACACTTGATAGCTGCTAATGACTTTGATCATCATCTCTTGATGAAGCCGTTAAAATAATGAGCAACTCAGAATAAAGCTACATGATGTCATCCTCTTGCGCTATGAGATCTCATACATGATGCTCTTGGATCAACACCAAGATGGGTTTCCAACATGGCTGCCCACCTCCAGGCACGGTCGACATTCTGGGCGTTTCGTGGCTATGTCTGGACGACGGTGTGCACCAGGCGGCCACGAAGGGGGCCGTGTCTCAGCGTGAAAGAGCTAGTTTCCTCTGCCAGCATGCTCCTGAGACCTCACCAACCTTCCCACTACACTGAACAGAGGTGAGCGGTCGTAAAAGGGGTCCTGGCCTTCGCTGGAACCCCGGCAGTGCTCGCTCTCATCTGCCCCCAGCTCCGAGCACGGGTCGTCCAAAAAGATCTCATCGTCCAGGTCCTCCAACTGCTCCTCCTCCCCCTCCTCCTCCTCCTCCTCCGCCTTCCCATCATGCCGCTCGTCGGCGAGCTCGGTAATGTCAGAGTCGGGGTCGGAGAAGGTGGGGGAGGGGGTGATATCGGTCATGCGCTCGCTCATGCACGTGTTGAAAATGGGGGTGCTAGTGCAGCCAGAAAGATGGGAACTGGGTTAGTACAACGAGATAAACAAACAGGTTATTCCTACGGGCCAGCATGGCCGCGCCACAGCACCAACTCGGGCAGCGCCAATCGCTCCGCGCCGCTTCAACGGTCTCAAACCCTGGCCCCTGACCCTCAGGCCCCAACCCCATACATTTTTACATCCTAAATGTAATTACCCATTTCTGGAGGCCGAGTGAAAAACAGAGCCGTCCGTTGTTTTGTCATTAAAACATAATTTGGGATCGGATGTGTTCCGGTTACCCTGTGATTGAACCAAAGCTACGTCAACATCCGAATGCTTTCAGCCGTTCATCACTCATGGCTGCGGAGAAGATGCTAATGGCCAGTGCTGAGCAGACGACGCCTCTGTTGCTGGGGGGGCGGGGGGGCAGCAATTTGTTTGCTGTTGGTGTTTCACTATCCCATTTTTCTAACAGGTTAATGCTGTGGGCAGCGGTCAGTGAGGTAGCAAGAGATTAAAGGTACAGAGAACGCACAAATCACAGAGCAGGAAACAGGGATTTGGCCTCCACCGCTGGTTGTCCCTGTTTACTCCTCTCTGTTTGCATAAGCTTTTTAGAATAAGGCTTAGATTCAGAGGTGGAAAGGAATTACGACGAGGAGCAGTTTGTAATTTCCAGGTTTTAATAGCTGAATTTTATTTTCTTATAGTACTGAATGCAAAATGGCACCCCTGTGTATACATAGAAAGTCATTTATTATTAATAGGTGTATCCTATGTTTTATATAATCTCATTTGCTGAATGTTTACTAATTTAATTACTTTGCTTCACAAAAGTACCATTCTGTTCGTTTTAAAGGTTTGAAATGAATCCCTGAAGAGGTACGAGAGATAAAACCAGCTGAACGTCAGAGTGTCCCTGAGACTCGGGCAACAAAAATGCTGCTGCATCAGGAACAATGGGTTCAGTCTTAACAGCACTACTGTATAGAATAGGCAGAGCAGGTCGAGCCAATAGAGGACATAGGCAGCCACCTAGGGCGCCATCTTCTCAGGGGAGGGGGTGTCGACTTAGCAAGCCAATGTCCCTTAATGTTGGATGGAGGGCACCAGCCTTGAAACACGCATAGGGCACCACAAGGGTTTCGAACTTTACTGATAACAAGGGTCTGTGACTTACAGTATGAGGATTCATCATTGTAGAAGAGTTACACAATTTGGAGACGATGTCATCTATTCATAGCTATTGATCTTCGCTATGACACTATTTCCTTTAATGACCTCACTAGTCAGGTAGCCTAGCCTAACTACACTGTGCAAAAAAATATACAAACAACATTAATGTACCCTCAATGGTACAAAAATGTTCCTCCAAATCCATTTCTGTACCTTAAAAGGGACATTTTACTACAGCTAGGGTACAATTGGCAGACCAGTGAGGGTACAGCCCCAGTGATAAGAAATTGCACCCTCAAAGGTACTAATTGGTCCTTTATTTCTGACAGTGTAATTAGGTTAACAGTAAATCTGGTGATCAGCTCCTTTTTTCTGGCATATGTTACTGACCACTGACCTGCCCACCAGACGGAACCAGGGGAACCGGTCATAGAACGGGTCTCCGCCTGTCAGCACGTTGTCACAGTCCTCGATGGCGGTGCTGGGAACCTCGGCAGCTCTGTCGTACATCTCCCGCATCAGTTCCAACCTCTGCCTGCAGGGGGCGGTATAAATCAGTCGTTAGTATCGCAGATTTTCAATAAGCTAGAATATAGAAGTATGCTTTAAAATACCCCCACGATTTGTTAACACAGATTTAGATTACATCACAGTGAAGCCCAGACTGCTCTCCTTGGGGTACCTGAGCTTCTCCAAGGTCCAGTAATGGGTGGCGCCGTTCTTCTGGTCCTGCACCTCCACTGCCACGATGGTGCGAGGAAAGGGGCGCTTCTCTCTGTCCTTAGCCGCGTCGGGGGGCAGGAGGTCAGGAGGGAGTGGCGAGTACAGCGTGTCTGTGAGCAGGACAAACTGGAACTGGACCTGTAAGACACACAAGCACAGCATGGAAAGCATGAAAGCATCACCCTGTCACTCTTTATTAAGCACTAAGGAGCAAGGCGCTAAGTCTACGTGAACTGAAGAGGCTCCAAATGGAGTCACCTTCTTCTTCAGCTCCACGCTGATGGCGTTAGCCTCCTTCAGGAAGATGGCGTTCCCCCACAGCAGATCCCTCAGGGATGTGAACTGGTAGCACTTCCATTTGCGGAAGGCCCAGAGCGCCAGCTCAGTCTCCCTCTCTGTCCATTGCACTGTAGGAGAAGTCGAGGTGAAGCCCGATCACACTCGTCTGCCACATCATTTCTTACACTGGACCATCAACATATCAGCCAAAAATAACGCAACAGCTAACTATTGGCTACCATGAGAAAAAAAACACTCTCCCTTATATCATGTCAACCTTCTGTCCAAATATAACTGTTGTTCAGTGTCCACAGTGTATGGCCTTCCAGGATTTTTCACCTTCCTCTTCCGGTTCCTCCTCTTCCTCTGTGGTTTCCGGGTAATAGCGCGAGTCCACTTGCTTCTGTAGGGCTTCTAGCTTACTCTCGTAATCCTTAGAAACCAAAACACATTATCGTTTCACGCCCATAGCATTTTTTTTATGTAAAACGGATGTCTTTGGGAAAGGTACTGCAGTGTTACGTGGCAGATCCTACCAGTCTTTGCTGCTCTAACAGATTATTGGCTTCCTCCCTTTCCCTCCGATATTGGTCTTCAAGCTCTTGTAGCCTGTAGAAATATAAATAATGGCCATCATATAATGGATGCTTTTAATCATTGTGAAATGGAGACCTCACACCTAATTTACACAAAAATAGCGTCCTTTAGCATCCAGTTTAAAAACAGTACCTTAATCAATAATCAACAAATTGTAAAAATGCCTACAAAAGTTGTCTGCAGACACATTGTGGGTCCTACCTCTGCTCCATCTCCTGCTTCATGTCGATGCCCTGCTTCTCCAGCAGTTCTCTCTGAGCAAAGGCCCAGTCCACCGGCTCCATCGGTGTCTCCGCGCACGGCGTGCGCTCTCGCTCCTGCCTCGCCTGCTCCGGGTGGTTGAAGCGGAACACGTGGCTCTTCCCCATGATGATGCGATTTCCTGACAGGGGTACAAGGTTTGGCGTCAAACACCGGCCCAGTGTTTCCCGCTCTCCCAGTGAGGTATGATCACGGGCATCTCATTCACACGGCGGCCCCGGCACACAGCGATGAGACAAACCCACCTGATCGGAGCACGGTGGGCTCGCTCACCCTCTTCCCGTTGACGTATGTCTCTGCCCCATCGCAAGGCTCGAGAATGACTATTGCTGTGGAAGTAAACGTTAAAAAGAAGCTGTGTATACTAGAACTACAACATCAGATACCTAATTCATAGACAGCTGTTAAACCTATACTATGCTGTATTTGGAAATGGGTAGGCATAACCAGCTAAGTCAAACTCTGACTGATCTCTGCATGGACCTATTCAGGGTTACCAACTTTGGTTTTTCAATTTGAGACAAGTCTGCACACACACACACCTTTACATGAATGCAACAGTATCAGTTTCATTGCCTTTTAAATAGTCTGTAGGGCTTGCAAACTCCCTCAATGCTTTTGACGTAGCTACATTTAGGTTTATAGTGGAATAAGGTAGTGTCACCCCAGATGCGTGAGAGTTGGCCACCGTGTTGACTGGAGTTCGTGAATTCATGAAGTCCAACCCATCCACGTAGGAGCTGTTAAATTCTGCGTGCTTCTAGTGACCCTTGACCTGCGATGGAGGCTCACCTTCTCCAGAAGGGCTGATGCTGCTAGTGAAGGTGCAATGCTCATCTTTAATGAAGTGTCCACTTAAGACAATGTCCTGGCGACTGGTGGCATCCTCCCGTCCCACCCTGGACAGAGACAAAGCACCATTTCACAAAAATTGGCTAAAACCTTAGACTGCTTTCACTGGTCTGTCCACCTAAAAACATAGAAGCTGCGGTAGAGCTGGTTTAACACTTAATCCTCACCTGGTGATCCCATCTTTGATATAGTAGAGCAGACATTCTGACATCAGGGGGTCCTCATTAAGGTTCACCAGGTGAGGTGTCTGGGACAGAGTGTGGACAACTAGTTTAGGTGATACAATATTGATAACTCACACTGGCTCAAAAGCAATTTCAAGCACTATGAGATACTCCATTTTAATCCTCAGAAGATGCAGTATGAAAGGGAAAACGTAGTGATGTAATTAAGAGGCTAACCAATCAATCATAAGAGGAAGAATTTGTTGAAACACAGAGGGCAAACACTGTCTGCTATTCATATGACTGTATGATGTATAAAACAAACAGAACGGGGGGTCTCTCAAAAGCCTTTAGTCTTTGATGAATGTGTTTAATGTGTTTGTTCTTCCCTCTGCTGCGTTTTATAAATGCATACAGTTCACATTTTTGTCAAACTCTTTCTTCATATAACCCTAAATCCATCCACATTACATGCTCTCCCAGTCTGTTAATGACTCTAAATGCAGCAAAGGAGCAAGAATCAAGATATTTTAGAGATACCGATGTGCTTCAATGTCTTAAATACAGTACGGAGAGTGTGGAATATATTCCTAAAGAGAAACAGATCTTGAAATTCACGGCAAATCTGAGAGACATGCGTAGGGCATTGTAGTAAGGTGAGAACCTCAATACAATGATAGTGAAAAATTGCACGCCACTGCCCACGAGGGCACACCCCACCGTGACACACCTCGTTGGGGGAAAAGAGCCCGACCGTGTCAATGAAGACAGGCTGGGGTTTGCGTGCCGGCGGCGGCGACTTCAAAACAAAGCAACGTGATCAGCGCTCCTGTAGCCGCGGCGGAAACGTCCTCATCATGGTTGCAGTACGTCACATCACATCCACGAGCGTGACTTTCCACTGCTCAGACCTTACGTGTGACTATAAGGCTATAAGGCCCACTTCTCGGGGGGTGGAAGATAAGTGGCATCGCATACCTTTTTAGGTGAAAAGACTCCCAGGGTTCCTCCATCTTCTCTCATGGCCACGCCCATCTCAGCCAGCAGTGCCTCCCTGCAGCAAAACAGGTACACTGCAGTAACCATCCAGCTCCTGCCGGGGTCCTCAGCTAATCCCTGAGGGGACTTTAGTGAGCCCAGGTCAGCAACTGCCCTCGGCTGGCCGTGGTGGCCTCACCTCTCCATCCTGATGGCTTCAGTACGACGTAGCTTCTCCTCCCAGGTTTCATTGAGCTCTGCAATGATTTTTTCGGTTTCCTGGTGAAGAAATATAGGTCAGGCCATTATAGAAAACCAAGAACCTAAGAGGAGAAATAGAGTAGCTGTGTATTTTATGTGGTCTTGTTTTTTATATACAATCAAAAAAAGAAATGTGATGTTTATTTCGCCTCTATGAACAGTTGCAGGACGTGAGAAGAACATGATTTGTAGCCCAAATTCAAACACTTGGGTCTTCAGAGGCATCAAACATGCCAAATCACATCTCTCAGTTGTTAGATGAAAGTTTATCTGTATATTCCTGAAATGGATCCATTTAAAACCAGCAGACAGCAGAATCGAGGTTCTTCATCAATAGCTGCTTAATTCCATATTAAACGTGAAATTCTAGTTCTAGGGTGCTAATGACCAGCCAAATAGAGAGATGGCCATTCAGGATGCTTTCTGGAAGAAGGTGAGTGTGAGTTTGAGGACTCGGGCCTCCAGTGCCCACCTTGAGACGCTCAATAGCTTCCTCACTGCCCGGGACGAACATGATGCGGTCGTGCAGGTTGCCAATGGACCCGGCTCGGCTGGACAGGGCGGAGAGTGAGGGGGAGGGGCTCATCCCCGTCATGGCATTGGTCACTGTGGAGAGATCACCCCTTTGATTGACAGCCCGGAGACTATTGTTTTGGTTCTTGTAACCGATCAAGTCTGTCAGAGGGACCATGAGGTGAGTGGGGGAGGGGGGGTAAGGGGCGTGAGGTGGGAAAGAAATGGAAAGAAGCAGAGAGCAAAGGACAAAGAGAGAAAGGGAGGAGCAGAAGAGAAGAATAGATAAAAATAAATCCAAGCACATGTATAATACAGACACAGATGTAAAGAGCCAAACCTTTGGGTACAGATCTGCATGGGGAAAAGACAGCAGAAGCAGACAGAAGCTTCAAAGCAAAGGGGACATTTTTCATGTTAATTAGTTAGAATTGAAGCGCACATCAGAGACGCTCCCTGACATTGCTGAGCCAAGCAAAGTACCGGCAAACAGCTGCACTGGTGCCACTGGCTGCTGTGGCTGAAATGGCTACATTCGCTCCAGGTTTTATTGAGTCAATGGCAAAATGACCATATCGGCCATTACATCTGCATTATCTCTATGGGATCGGCAAGCCCCCAGCCCTTTGCGGAGACACTCCCAGCTGAGTCTCAGAGGACCCACATCCCGCCCCACCCAAACGAAAAGCAGACTAATGGAGGAGACAGACCCATGGCCCGTGTGGGT
>JABFEA020000046.1:3086249-3097923 GCA_019775915.2 Cyphomyrus plagiostoma
ATTATATACGGTGTGCATGAAAAACAGTGTGCAAATGGCATTATATACAGTGTGCATTGAAAGCTGTGTGCAAGTGGCATTATATACAGTGTGCATGGTAGGCAGTGTGCAAATGCCATTATATACGGTGTGCATGAAAAACAGTGTGCAAATGGCATTATATACAGTGTGCATTGAAAGCTGTGTGCAAGTGGTATTATATACAGTGTGCATGGAAAGCTGTGTGCTAATGGCATTATATACAGTGCGCATGGAAAGCAGTGTGCAAACGGCATTATATAGTGTGCATGGAAAGCATGGTGCAAACGGCAGCGTCTTACCTTGTTTGGTCCTGAATCCTAAAAGGAAATAGGACATAAGAGTTTTTCAACAGTTTTTTAATTGTGTTAAAAATTACAACGACAATCTATATATAGCTAAATGAGCATGAGAATATCACCACCCTAAGATCATCATACAAAAGCTGTTTCCCCAACGAGAAATACTGAGAAAATCTATGTCTCAGTGAAAACATTTATCCTTGGGGGAAAAAACAGTGATTCCACAAAACAGAATCTATCGCCTTGATTCAGATACCAAGGGTCTTTCAGTGGCATCCCAGAATGCATTTCTGACTGACTGTTGATGCCCTACACAGAGCTCGGGGACCGACAGCCGGACCTGCACCTGACAGACAGATATGTCTACAGCACAGCACACGGATCTGTCCACAACAGACCACAAACTAATTCTGCGAGTGGATGTGGAAGCTCACCACTTCAGCCAGTGCAGAGATAACTTTCCCCAGCGTGGTCAAGGATTTATTGATATTTGCTCCTTCCTGAAAAAGAGTACCGGAAGGGAAAATTCATTAAATTGAGTCACTGGATGACACATATCAGTATACATGCATTCAGTCACCTGTGGCACCTACACATTCGTACTGAGGTGCCCTTGACAGTGTACTACAGTGGCCCAGAGGATGGCAGCGGGAGGAAATGAGCTCACCTTCAGCCGGGTTCCTTTGGCCCCTGTGGAGTCAGCTCTCTCACTCCCAGCCAGGTCCACCAAGCTGATTTTGCTGACCTGTAAGAGACAGTGATGATGTTCTTCATAGCGGTGTCAGGACAGGTCAGGCTGACGCACACACACACACACACGCACTCACATACACACATATGCACATGTCAGGTAAACATCTTTATGAGGACTGCTCATTCATTTCTATGGGGCAAATGCTAACGCTAACGATGACAAACTTAACCCCTACCCAGCCCTAACCATAACCATAAGTAACCAAGCAAAATACAAGGGTTTTTGCATTTTTAGTTTTTTCATTGTAGTCACAAATTTTTCATTAAATTGAGCTTTCCCTTATGGGGATCAGAAAACTGGTCCCCATAAGATAAAAAAACAGCTATTCATCACGCTGTGGGGGCATTGTGTCCTCATAAGAATAAGGCTCAAATTTCTATGCTTTCATTTCTCATTGGCTGTCACTTAAAAGCAATTAATCATCCCTCATGCCCCCAAAATCTCAAAAAATAAAATATTTTGACACACTTAGACTCTCAGTAAAAGTAAATGGCTCAGGAACTTTATTTATTTAACACTTTATTTAAAGCAGTCATCATAATGCATTATAAAATTTGAATGGATTCATAAAGTATTATAAATATGGCTTTAACCGTTTATAAAAAGGCATAACACATTATAGGCAGGGCCAGCCCAACCTTTTTTCAGGGCCCTAACCAAAACTTAAAGGCACGCCGGGGAAACCCTGGCGACGACCCTACCTTCTCACTGGTATTATCAGTCTCAGCGTCGTGTCTTCGCTGAGTGAAGATGATATTGAAGACCGCGTGGGAGCGACTGCTAGTCTCATTCATGTTGGTGGCAGCCACCGTCCTGAGGGGAAAGAGGAGCTCTGGGTTAGCGTGTCCCTCCTGTGGGCCCTTTGAAACATGTCCAATTTATTCTGGATAAAAATCTGCCTGAACACGAACAACCAGCCACCGAATCAGTGCAGCATTAGCTACTAGCCCAGCAGGTTCCCATCGCATGTGATCTACTGTAACGTTCTTCACAGCTGAACAGATGTTCTTTTCAAAGGAAAAAAAGGACACATGGAAATGACTTTGCCACACAGGGGTTCCTCCGTCAGCCCTGATTAGCCTCAGCTTAGTCATTTTAATTGTTCTAACACCAATGAGAGAGTCCTAATTAGGATGAATATACAGGATGGTCTCCATACAGTCCACCCACTCGGTGACATAGGCAGCCGCCTAGGGCTCCATCTTCTGAACAGACGTCGACTTAGCAAGGCAATTTTACTCTTTCAAGGCTTAGCCTGACTTTCAAGTGAAGTCTGCATGAAAATGTACTTCACATTTGGTCACATGTATGCTGGCCGTTTAATTATGGATGTCCAGTGTTAGACGTCATCACTAGACATAGCTTATTCATGGACCAAGTTGTTTATACAGGTTATTACAGGCCCAATGGGTAGAGCTACACTGCTAGATGATACCAAAGCATTAGCCTGCTACCTGGCTTTGTTGCCGGAATCCATCAGATCCTGGATGTCATTGTAAGAGGTGACAGCCAGCTTGGATAGGTCCTCCACATAGGGCCCCATCAGGGGGTGCTCCCGCACACGCAGATTCCCCTTGTTCTTGGGGTTAAGCAGGTCCCGCACGCGCTCGCAGTAGATCTCCATGTAGCTAACCTGGCGAAGAACACAGGGCGTCGCATTTTCCTGCCTGACAGTGCCGAGTCATGACATCACTTCCGGTGACAGCACAAGCAGGGAAAATGCTTTCTGCTCACCTCTACAGAGTAGGACATACTGTTGTCGTTATTGCTGTCATTGATCTTGGTAAAGAGGTCTTCACACAACTGGGCAAAGAACCATTGAGATGGGTTAAATTCCACGTTTCCAGGATCCTGCAAAGAACTTTCTAGGCTTCCTAGGTGTTTAAGCATCATGTTCATTTATACCATGATGTGCATTAATTTTTTGCACGTACCACATGCAATAATAGTTAGTGTCAGGCTTGGTGGAACATGTACTGAGTGACTGTGCACATCATTTCATCCATCCATCCATCCATCCTCTCACACATTCCTTCATCCATCCATCTATCTATCCATCTAATCTCCCACAAAGACCTTCATCTATCTATCTATCTATCTATCTATCTATCCGTCCCTCCCCCCTGCTGTCTGCAGCCCAGCATCTCCCCAGCGACTCCACACCAGCGGTATGATTCCCTGCTGTCCAGGCTCCTGCTTCCCCATCATGGTGTAGGACTTGCCAGCGCCCGTCTGGCCATAAGCGAAGATGCAGACATTGTAGCCCTCAAAGGCGTGAAGCAGCATCTCCTCGCCGATGTCCCGATACACCTGCTGCTGGGACGCATAGTTGATGTCTTCCGGCTGCAGGACGACAAAAGTAACACTGGATATGCAGTATTACACAAAATGTTTTTCATTATGTATCTCTGTATCTTTTAAATGTGTGTCTGTCTGTACCCATGTTTCTGTAAGCATTACTTTACGTTTAATCGGTCGTCTTATTGTGTTTTTCTGTTTTACAGGGACCCTTATTGGACAAAAGGACTCCGCTAAAACAGGACTACAGAGATGAAAAGATGCCGCTTGAACCACTCACCGAGGTATGTGACCAGTAGGAAAAGTCAAAGTTGAAGCTCTTGGTCTCCTTGGGCTGCTTGGGGTTGAGGATGGCTGTTAGACAGGAAGGAGAGTCAGGAAGATGAGATGTTTAAGGCTGTGGGCCACAACCAAAGGAGCAGCCTAATAGAGACCTATGCTAAAAGACCAGCGAGCAGAATCCATCTATGGGACACAAAATCCATCATCAACTGTCTTTGCAACCAATGCCAACATAAGTATCGCCATGTATTCATAAATGGCCACATTAGGCATTTAAATGACACCAGACTGACAGATTTAAAATAATATATGAATTTTAAATGAATCAATCAATCAATTAATCAATCAAACCTTTATGAGTCACTGAATTGTCTATTAAGGACAGATTACTACGGCATACTATGTGTGACCAGACATACGGGGCACTACACACCAAGGTAATAAATGCAACAGATTCCACCCCTGTTGTTTTCTATGCGTTTTTCCTGATTCTTCCATGAGTTAGGATGCTGGTTGGGAAGCCACCAGAACACAATTCCCAGCAGCAAAAAATTAATGTTGGTGTAAATGGCAAAGCCAATTACATTTAGAGAAGTGTCTGCAGATCAGCAGGGGGACTGAGGACGTCTAGTCTATATTAATGTTCTCTTCCTGGGGCCAGTATGCCTTTAAAGATAATAGCCAGCATGATTTGTGAGTTACCCTTTCACATGCATGGAACTGAAGACACCACCATCCAAGAGGAGCTCTTTGCAATGCTGACTACACGTTTAACAGACGTGAGTTACAGCCACCCTGGAAATCAGACGAAAGCCCATCTAGGACACCTCGAAGAAGAAAAGAGTAACCCTACTAGCTTCCGTGCTAATTTCCAAAGGTTTCGACAGGTTCTGAGTCTACAGGGACACTGAAGAACAAGGTCCAGAGAGAAGGTACAAGCAGACCCCCGCATGTCCTTTACTTGGCTCAAAGGTCACTGCTCAATTAAAAGATTTTAGATAATAACCGAAACACCAGTGAACACCTCACTTCACGCATCTGCTGGTCTACCTTCTCAGGAACCCTCCACACGGAAAATTAATTTCAATTACATTTGCTGCCAAGTGTGAATGACATTGACACGTCAGCGTTTGGGGAAATTGAAAGGCATGGAGGGAAAGGAGGGAGGCAGCTTTACAGTCTCTGTGCTTCCAGGGAGGGGAAGATATGGGGGCTTTTATAAGAGCTCTACAAATAAATCAATGGGGAGGAAATTAAACCAAAGACAATAGAGGTAGCTTCAGTCTGGCTGGCAATAAATATTGGAATTGAAATATCGATGTGTTGTGCTTTCTCCTTTAAACAGGAGGTATTAAGTTAAGGTTTTATTAAGTTGGCTATCAAGGCAATAGGCCAAATATCCTTGAGGCCTACACCTTAGTTTATGGCACCCCAGACTACGGTGTCTCTAGCAACAAAACAAGAGTTTAATGGTGCAATTAAAGGGCTCAGTCGTCCTTATTGCAGGGTGACGTGTGTCGCCCAGTGTGGCTACATGCTAAGCTTCAAGCCTTTCCATACATGAGCCATTATTTACCTTTGATTATTTTGCTAAATCAATGAGATAAACAGTAGTTGAATTTATTGTGGACGACACTCCTCTAATTGTGGGATGGGAGAGTGTGTAGTCAGCGTGTGGGGAGGGTGTCTATACCCCTAATCTGTCATGGTATGACCCTAACTCTAACCCCTAATCTGTTATGGTATGACCCTAACCCTAACCCCTAATCTGTCATGGTATGACCCTAACCCTAACCCCTAATCTGTCATGGTATGACCCTAACCCTAACCCCTAATCTGTCATGGTATGACCCTATTACTAAACCTGTCACGTCAACGAGCTACTGTGGAAATGGACCAGAACCATCTTTGCTCACTTCTTGTTTCTTACACACACACACACACACACACACACACACACACACACACATACGTACGGACACACGCGCGCACACATGCACACACACACACACACACACATATATGCACAAACGCACGCACACACACACACACACACACACACACACAGACACCCACGCACACAGGAAGCCACAAGCACATGGTAGGACAGGCCAAGAAGTCCTGGCAGACAGACTATCCTCAGGAAGCCTGATCCCCCCCCCCCCCGTCACAAGGAGAGGTGACACTTGCTTCTCTGGGCATCCTGAATAAATGATGAACACTTCCTGTGGGGAGCTTCTGCTGCTTTCTGTGCTTGACACAAAAATACAGACAGGGGCAGAGGCCTGAGTTTTCCATTCACCTCCATATTCTGCTGAACCAGGTCGGTACACCAGGGTTCACAGTGTAACGAAACCTGCAGTCACCTCTAAAACAAGCTGAGGCTACAGTACGAGCTGAGATACCCGAGGAAGTACAGCACCTCCTGTCCTCATTCGCAGGCAAAATAACCTTTTACCTGCCGTGAAGGAAGGAAGGAAGGAAGGAAGGAAGAGACAGACAGACAGACAGACAGACAGATAGACAGATAGACAGATAGACAGACAGATAGATAGATAGATAGATAGACAGATAGATAGATAAAGCAGTTAGGCCACTTTGCACTGTCCCTTATGGAAACCATCACTCGGGAACGACCTTCAGGACCACCGCCGATGCTGCAGGAACATCATCACAAAGGATCGTGCCCCATGTTCAGAGAAGGCCAGTGATGGAGGGGGATGGCAATTCCTAGGAGCCCTGAGTGACAGGGAACCTAAAGAATTTGGGGCACCCCAAAGATATGTTTTCATGGGGCCCAAAATCTCTAACTGCGTCCCCAGTGGGGACTAGCCATTTCTCCAAGGGAGATATTATCAGGACAGACGCACTGACACGTCCCACAGCATCATCCCCAGTGCCCTGCATCCTACAACCTCAAGGTAGCTCTGGACTCTCAAACGGCCAGCATGCAAGAGAAGCGTAAAAATAGACATTCTCAGTTCTGAGAGTTCGACCCATTGTAATGATTCAGGACACGTGATCTAGGTCTTGTGTAAGGAGTTTGACTCTATGTAGAGTTCAGCACCACAAACGCAAATCAAGACCATCATGTGGACTTCAAGGATAAAGCCCGTCTAAATGTCCTGCCAGACACATTCACCTTGTCTACATTTTCCAGTATCGACCAGGAGCATAAACAGCTCTTGGGTGGTTATGACTAAGTGAAGTGAGACAGTTTCCTTGAGTGTTATTATGGCTTCTTGTGTTAAACCACCGATACTGATCCATCGTTGGACACAAACATCTTTCTGTAGAAGATGCCTGTCGTTCACTATGACACGAAGAATGACTTCATTGATTTAGACAGTGGCACAGCAATCTAAGTGTTATCAAAGCTTTCTCTCAAAATCTACTTTTTATTATCACCCATTTAAACTGGAAAAATATATCAATGTGAAGCTGACTGAATGCAGTTGCACTCTGTTTTTATCTGAACTGAAATCTATAAATCCCACTGAATTCTCTTAGCCTTATCCATTTTATCAATCACATTAAAGCTTCAATGCAGAAAAAGTGTGAAAATGGAAACTTTATCGCATCTCAGACTCATTAAGGTCGGAGCCAATTGTGGATAAAAACAGCCGATAATTTAATAGACATCGAAGAAACGTCATTTTCCCTAGAACATTCCCGACGATTCCACTGAAGCGCTTATGGCGCTGGTTCGCCTATGGGTTAGTCCAGTTTTCATGAAAGCAGAAAGCATAGTGATCTGATCACCAAATCAAACATGCCAAGAACAAACAAACGTTATCCGGACCAGTCAGATAAAACCCCATAGAGAAGAAACCACCGGATATCACACAGAAAATAAATAAAGCAGTGGTCTCTATATCAACAAGCAGCATTCAAGTCATACAATAAGCATGACAAAATACAGCCTATATATGCACAAAATTACACAAAAAATAATAATATTCTGCAGTAATGTACACATATTAGCAAAACATAATTCCTTCGGGCATAAGCTTCCATATAATTGTCATTTAATATTGTAACATAAACTGCCTTGTCATACAGGAGCACTGTTGCTAGGAGACCAGGTCTTCCCATTGGCTGTGGGAACTGTGATATGTATGTGTGTGTGTGTGTGTGTCTGTGTTGTGTGTGTGTGTGTGTGGGGGGGGGGGGCTACATCAGGCAGCCCGCAGGCCTGTTTCCAGGGGAATATGGGGGCTTTCTTGATGCAACAAGGCTGTGTTTTTGAAAGAGGACTCAGCTGGAGCTACAATATGGCCCCCAAAGCAGACGCCGAAGCGGAATTCATGATGAAACCCATGCAGGTTCTCTCTGCAAGGCTGCCAACTGCTGATACCTGGCCCTCTTCCTTATAGAGCCCCCTTCCTGCAAGCCCACCCACTCCCCCAATAAAAAGCTGATTTCAGCTCTGGAAAATACATGAAAGGCCAGGATGGAATTTCAGGCCAGGCCTGGATCTCCCTCCATTCCCCACCGCTGATCGTAAGCCGGCTCCATGGCCACCAAATCTCAAAACTGGCCAATAGCAGCACAGTTCCTAACGCCCCTTGGCAAAGCTAGCCAATAACGGGAGAGTCTCTGGCTGAATGGGGTTTCTGTAGCAAAGAGACGAGAAAATCCACCACGAGCGACGCTACTCAGCATCACACACGAGACAAACAAGCACACAGTCAGCGTAATGACTGAATAAATAACCTTTTTATGTGCCTATAGAGAGGCACGGTCCACAGTTAACAGAGAGGTCTTCGATGTCACCTGCCCTGGTCCTGCTTTAACCCTTACATGTCCTACCCTGGGTGACCCCTCCTACCCGCATTGCCGTGCCCCAGCCCCAGAGGACAGCGCTCTGACAGCCACAAGGCCTGGATGATGTCAGTGCCTCATGGGTGACTTGCTCCAGTCAATAGGAATTTTCTGGTCCATCAGCAGCCCCGACAGCAGAGATGAAACCTCCCCTCCCCCCCCGAACCGCTGACACAAAGATGCAGAGAGCAACTCAGTAGGACTGAACCATGATGGGGCCCAGATGGGGGGAAGACTGGACAGCACCATCCAGACATTATTCCTGCAAATTTCTGACACCTGTTTCTATCTGCTACGAGTAGACAGTTACCATGGAGATACAATTGCGCAAACGCATCACAATTCACAATATCTGATCAATTTCTTAAATAATCTTCTTTTCATATTTCCCAAGTGCCAAAAATAGCAACAAAGCCCAGGGGAAGGAACTAACCCAAACATCCACTGGGTGGTGCCACTGAGTGTTGTGTGCTACCTCCTAGTCAGACATTTGCATTCCAGTGGAGGTATCACCTCCTTTCAGGGCTCTCTCGCCTCCTTCCTATGAGTGGCCCAAGCCAACGGCCCATCAGCCAGTCAGACCAGCGGCCTGTTCCTACCCCGCAATCCGTAACCCTTTCTGGGCCAGAGCCCGGCACAAAGCCGCGTCCTGCCTTCTTCCCACTGAGCCGCACCGCGAGGACAATAAGGGCCACAGCCGAGGCCAGAAACATCATGACATCATCAATTCCTGAAAGGCCTGCCTCCCACTGGCCTGCTGCTTCTGTAAGCGGGCAAACAATTGGCCATCCATGGAGCCAAGGCAGCTACGACACCCCAAGGCCTTTACTTCTTAAAGGGGAAGTACTGGACATCACAGAACTGCAAAAACAAGGACTTCGTTGTGTATGACGTCGTATCATTTTACTTAATAATAACTTTAAGAATTAAACTATGCAGGTAAAAACCTGATCCTCGTATTGATCAAAAAAGGGGATAATATATTTTTTTGACTACGCTGCTCCATTTATTTGTTTTCAAGCTAGAAAGTTACTTTGAAGAGGACAGCTTCTGCGTTTCAGGTGGCATGATCTGTCGCATTTTTACCAAACGTGCCCACGTTTGGGGCTTTATATCTCACCTCCACTGTGAGTGGGGAATTTGCCTGTTCTTCCCTCACTTGGCAGATAATCCAGTTTCCTCCTGCCGTCCAATGACAGCTAACTGACATCTCTAAATTCCCCTTGTCCGGGGCGAACCTCCACAGTGGGTCCTGTGCAGCCCGGAGCAGGTTAACCCCCTCCATGACCCCCGAAGATGGATGGGTGTTCCCCGTTCAAACTCTAGTATTCTCAGCAGACATGGGTATTTTTGTACACAAGCGTGACGCACACTGACATGTCAACAATGCGTGTGGCATTTCACACAGGAAAAAAAAAGCGGCTTGATCACAGAGCCAAGCGTGAACGAGGGAATCCGTGTCACCGCTCATCATTACTGGAGGCGGAGGAAGGAAAATGGCGGGAACGAATCAGACGTCGATCTCCGTCTAGGGTTACTGGCGCTCGAGGCCTCAGTCGCTTCCACCAGCGCAAACTCAGAGCTCCTCCACAGTGATGGGCGGTTGGCACCCGCTGGCACGGTGGGCAGAGCGGCTCTTTGTGATTTCAGAAGACCTGGCAGCCAAGCTGGAAGCCGTGGAGACCAGCACCAAGGAGGAAGGGCGGGGGGGGGGGGTGCTGTACATTCTGTGAATAAGGTCTGAGGGTCACATGGACTCAATGCGCCTTTTATTTGTTATTCTCCATGGAGTGGGAGGGCTATGTGAAACCACAGCAGGATGGGTAAACATGGCCGCCGGCACAGAACCAGCAAAAGCAGACCTTTCTTATGAAATTATTTTTGACAAGCGTTTTGACTTCGCAGGTATCTGCCAGCAGTCGACAAGTTTATCAGTTCATCGCTACCGTGGCCTCCAGATCAAAATGGCCGTCCCATTAGCGTAGCCTCCGAAATATCAACTTCTCTTCTTAATTCATGCTCCCAGAACAGGCCGATTTACTCCAAAAAAAAAAAAACAAACTAGGAAGAGCCGAATCGAAGGAGACACCGAGGACGTAGAACTGAGAAGCATCGACGGAAAGAGACGCATTCCATTCGTAACATGAGCTTAACTACGCAAAACAGGCCGCTGAAGGAATCCAAGTCGCTGGAAGCACTCTGGAGGGAGGGGGCACCTGGACTGGGCTGAACGGTAAATATTTCAAAGGCCTCATCCATTATTGACAGAATGGTTTTGCGTGTGTGTAGCAGACCGGAAACCAAGAGCCCCCCCCCCCCCAGCGGCCTCTCCCATGAGGACCTCCACCCATACCTGCACTCATGTAAGCCGTCCTTCACGCTGCCTGAAGCAGCCGAGAGGCCTGTCACACTTTCTTCATTCTCCAACTGATAAAAGGGACTTCAGATTTCTCCGGCCGATGGGACGTTATTTCATGTTGGGCGTGACCAAAATGGCTGGACAAATTTATCTGTATACTTCTGATGCATATTGAAAGATGGAACATGTCACTATAGAGGGCAGAAACTATTTAAATCATGCCAGCATTTCTTAGCGTTAAAAAAAGCAAAAGAAAGAAACAAATCTACACAAAAGGCTCTTCTGGATTTTCTGTTACGCCACCAAACTGGTCTGAAATCTCCTCACAAGGACACACTGTAACCAGGCAGTAAATGGTCTGTAATTCAACAAAATGGTCATGCTTTGGGAGCTTCCAGCAGGCACTGGATATTCTGGGGGAACTGGCGTTTGGGAGATACTGGGGTGTGGTTGACACATGGGCCAAAGCCAGGGGGCGCCTCGCGGCTGCATGGCCCGAGCTGTAACTCCAAGGACAGACGCCTATCGCCTTCCGCTCACACAAAACATACCTACTGTGCCACGTCACCCAGAACCCATTTAAAGACCCGACAAAAACAATGCCAGGGTTGGTGCCCGGTGGATGTGGCAAAGCGACCATCTCTGGATGGTTTCAAAAACTTCAGCACAGGTCAAATCAAAACTGAGGTAGAGAGTCAGGTGATAAGAGGCAGTAGGGAGAGAGGTTCACACTGTCCTTATGGGGACTTCACAGTAGTGATGTCAGAGAGGTTCACACTGTCCTTATGGGGACTTCACAGTAGTGATGTCAGAGAGGTTCACGCTGCCCTTATGGGG
>JABFEA020000046.1:3117405-3127490 GCA_019775915.2 Cyphomyrus plagiostoma
AAAGGGGTGTAGGCTCCCGGGGGGGGGGGGGGGGGGGGCAGGGGCCCATGGCCCCCCATACCCCCCACCCAGAAGGTCTCTCCGTACTCGAGTACAGGGCGAACGCTCCGCTTCACAGAGACAGAATCTCAAATTCCTCATCCTCAGAGTCAAAGAACCGCTCCAGTCGGTCTGAGTCGGAGAAATCTGTGGGGGAAGAGGAACAGCAGCGAGGGGTTCAGTCACGGGGGGGGGTCCTTCACTTACAAAGAGGGTGACTCACTTTTAAATACACACTGCAAAGGCTTGTGTGCGAGCTGCAACGTGACTGGAGGCTGGGCGGCGCTCGGCTGCTTGTGCGTTGTGGCTTTCGTTAAGATATTTGCCCTTTGTGTATATGAAGTACAAGATTGTGAATCCGGGGAGGGGCACTGGCCTGGGGTTAGGTTGAGCACGTCGGCGCTGGCGTAATGTGATGGCTGACTGTCGACCAGCTCAAACATGGGGAGGGCCTCTCTGCTGCAGGACATCTGGAAGAGTCGGAAGAGGGAGCCCTCAGCGCTTATACATGACCGCTGCCGGTGTTTATGTGGAGGCCCCCTGCTGGCCACAAACAATCATTACGCCAGGGGGTGAAGCTCACCCAACCCCACACATACACAGGGTGGGGCTGCCTCCACCTAGACGGGTCGTAACACTGTCGCATGTTACCACACATGACATTAGTGTCCAGTGTAGCTGTGACCAACACCCCCGCCGGCCTACCTTTCGAATGCGCATGCACCAGTCATCAAAGTCCTCCTCCGTCTGGCAGAAAAACCCCTGTTGGGTCCAGAAAGGAAAACAAAGCTTTGGGATTTTGGGGAGTCCTACTAAACAATCTGCCTGAGTATGTTTTCAGTCATCATCGACATCAGCTACAAGTAACCAATCTCAAATTGCATCTGCTATTTCCAGACATTCACAAAATCCTGAATCCTGCTGATTAACTTTGAAGGGGTGATTAAATGCTGTCATAATGTGCAAAAGATGCTTCACTTGTACAGTAAGTGAACAGTCAGTTACTCCCACAGGAAGAAGCCTGACTGAATACATGCTTGCGTTTCTACAGATTTGGCCATATTTACATATAAAGACTATTATGGGGGATAGACAATTCGGGTGCCGTCAGCTCAGTTCAGGAACTTTTCTGTGCCGGGGCTGGGCGGATGGGGCTTCAGCATACCACCGCGATGGAGGGGTCCAGCTCCCGGATGTTCATCCGGCACGGCGGATGCTGACAGTGATAGGTGTCGTCTGGCACCTGACCATCATGGGACGGCTCCACGGCAACCTGGGTGGTGTGGGGGTCCAGGTAGATGAGCTCCTCACCTGGGTGGGGGGGAAGGGGGGGTCAGGTCCAGCTCAGGTCAAACCCCCAAGTGGCCCACCCTGGCAGTGGAACTCACCCACAAAGCCGATGAAGTAGTGAGCGCTGTTGGGTTTCCCTCCTATGACGCCGAGAGACTGAGGCAGCATGAAGCATTGCTGCTCCCAGGGAGACAGGTGTCAATACTGCGCGGAGCGGTACGGCCCATCGCCAGCTTCGACAATGACAGCGGGCCTCCAACACCCGTCGTGTTTCAATGTGTATGAATCCATGTGCCTCTTTCCTCAAGTTTATTAATAGCTTGTCCTTGTAGGCTGTGTACATGGGATGCGTCCGTCGGTAGGCAAAATATCACGCAGGAGACTCCAGTCACGGTGCGGGAGGGAAGGAGGCCTACCTTCAGCGTCTCCATGTAGGCCTCGTTAATGTCGCTGAGGCCCAGGCGCAGTGGGATCAGCAGCACCAGCGGCTTCCACAGCACCATCTCCTCCACAGCGATGGCGCACGCCCCCTCCAGGCAGCCGTTGAGCCCCCGCTGTGGATCGGGCTCCGGCTCGGAGCAGGCGGCGCCCGCATAGTCCAGCCAGGGCATACACAGCCTCTCTGAGACGGGACGACGCGGGACACAGTCTGTACTCCATTACCCACGCATCAAAGCCGTCTATCCTGTCCTATTTCCTTTAAAGCTGTGCTCATTTATATCTTACTCTTAAGTGCTAGCTGGAAGAATAACGCGCGCGGGCGTCGCTCCAGGCACTCACTTATCTCCTCGATGACCACAGTGTTATCCATGGCTACATGAACAGCCAATCGGCTCCAGGAATCGAAGATGGAGAGCTTCCTGACAGGGAGGGAGACACATGTGACCTTGATTCCGGATCTCGGTAACGTAGGAAACTCACAACGGTTAGACGTCAGAGTGCCACAAGTAACGTGGCCTTAGAACGAAGGTTAAAATGCTCTGCTCATAATTTTAATGCGTCTCCATGATCCGGAAACGTCACCACATCTATGCTACAGGTAAGATGGACACTCACTTGAGAACTTGTGCCACTGTGTTGGGTCCGTACCACTGGCCAATAGATTTCCCCTCTCCGACGCCCATCTGGGCTACAGGAAGTGAGTGCAGGGGAGGAGATGGCTCAGAGAAAATGACTTCATTCTGCTACATTTCACACATGCAACAGAGACTGACGATAGAACAGCAGCAAATGAGCCAGAAATCTTGGCTTACCAATCTGATGTATAGAGTAGTAGCAGTCTTTCTTGTCGATAAAAGCATTGAGGATGCTGACATACTCCTCTCTCTGACGCTGGCCCCGATGCCACCTCCAGTCTGCAAAGGACAAATTTACCACCTTCTTAGTATGTCGCACAGAGCCAGTCAGTCCCCTGTCTACCACCAACGCAACAAGCCAAGCTGCTTGACCCAAATGCCTTCAGTTATTAATGGAAATAATTATGTGCCACTCTTCTTTCACTCACTACAACCACAGGCACTAAATATTTAGAACACTCCAGAACAATCTGGTTAGAAGGATCATTTTAAAAGGGTACTTTTGTCTAATGGATGAGTAAAATTTAATATTTAACCTTGATTATGGTGTTAAAAATGACTACTTTCTGTTGATCTGGGGGAAAAAAAAAATCTTTATGTCCATTCTGATGGCTGACTGAGCAGAAATACCTCGGCCTAGATGCCTGCAGACCAGGGCCTCAGCTAAGATCATCTGCCCACACCGAAGCATGCAACCCCAGCCAGTATCTGACGTGGGGCCTGTTCCTCCTGTACCAAGCAGATAAGTCAGCCATTTATATCACACGTAATGTTATCATAGTCCATTTTAGAATGTTAGGCTGAGTTGACTTAATACCATAGCGTTATTTCAGTTTAAATACTTTCCACACAACACATCAAAGTAATACATGTATATAGCGCTGTACTGCATAAACTGATTACTACAGCAATTTTTTCCAAAAATTTAATTTCAGATTTTGTAGATTACCGCTTAAAGGACACTCACCAATGGGTTGGAAGTTTTTCCTGTACGTAAACCACAGACGCGAAGAAACATCAGAAAGGATCTCGTCCTTTTCTGAAACGTTAAGAAAGATCAGAGCAGGTTTCACTAAAAGATAAATGCAGCTTTGCCGCCCAAGGTAATTTTAATGTCATGTATAATAATTTTATACACACACACACACACACACACACACACACACATACCTGTTAGTGCGCTGAAGTTTCTTCCCAAAATCCACACGGGCTCCGCGGTCTCCGGGAAATCTTCAAACTCACCGAAGCGCAGTGTGTCGTACGTCAGGGTAGCTTTGGCACCGATGCCATTCCGATACACGAGTTCCAGACAGTAAAGGAAGGAGTTCACATCACAAGCGCAATATTCAATTCTATATAAAGCACTTTAAATAAAATTGCATTTTCATTTTACACAATAATTAATTTTTAATTGTTCACAGCATATTTTCACAAGTCTCACAAGTTCTTGTTTTTCTAACTCAAGACAGTGAAATAACATTCTGCAGATACAGATGCAGCGTCATAGTGTACACAGTACAAAAATCGTATTACCACGATAGACAGCATAAAAGACAACATTTAAGCAACAAGAAATAGCTCGGAAAAAACGGCTGTACCGGCTGGCTCACCGTTAAGCATTTACAGGGCTAGGTGGTCCCAGAGTCCCGTCCGAATCTCACATTTCACAGCATTAAACCGAAGCACCGATTCATGTTAAGTCGTAGTCAAACTAACGACTCATTAAATCAGCGTATATTATTAACGTGTGGTTCAACAGAAGTCTTTATCTCTTTGGCTGAAGTATGACAGCACATCATCATCATCACAAGAGCAAGTGACCAAGGAAATGATCAATCGGGACAGGGACAGGGAGGACACACCTTGTCGCGTCAAGGACAGATGTCACATAACGAGCCTCAGGGTGCCCACAAAGCACGGAGCAGAGAGGTGATTTTCAAGATTTGGGCAAAATGCATAAAACAGCTGGCTACGTACTGGTTCATGAAAACCAAATAAGCCATCTTTTTGTAGCTACATGCACAACAAACGTGTCCAACTTAAGATGATCAAAACAAAAAAGGCTAAACAATTTGCTATCCTTCCTTTTAAATGCCATTCTACGGGGAGTGAGGTTTTTATTGCTGTTCTACGATGAATAACATGTTAGCGACACAAAATCTGCATTATTGTTTTCTTGTAACGCCGCCTTACCTGCATCCATCCCGTCAATGACTCACCCTACCCTGTTGGGCGACCAGGCGTCATGTGGTCGATCGGCAGTAACGGTTTACACCGATTCGTTAGAGGTAAGAAAGAGGGCGGACCTTACATTGATGTTATCCAATCTAATTACGAATTTTCCGGAACCTCTACATTTAATCCAATAAACACGCCAGAATGTATGACGTCAAGGACGAAAACAAATGAGACGTTCGTAAACAGGAAGCTTCCAACAGTACCGACGTGTCCCATGATTTGGGTGTCTGTTTATTATAATCCAGTATGTATTGCAAAACTTTTTACGCATCTGCACCGTGAAAATTTGAACGTACTGTAATGTAGCTAGCTAAATACAGATATTACATTCAAAGGGGAGTTTCATCTTAAAGTAATTAAAGAAATTTCTACCATGCATGTGTTCGTGCCGTGGAAATTCTATACATTTTTAGTTCCTGCGTTTTTTTCTGCTTGTCTTAACATTTTGTAAATTTTCCTGTGGATTGTTATTTTCGTACTCATTTTTTCATTGGACAACTATAATTTACACTACATACAGACCTCTTGAATGTTCAATAACATCCGGTCAATAAAATTCAATAGAAAATAAATGTCTTAGAATATTTAAATAGCTCATATCTATCTTATTAACGTACGAAAAAATCTCATTAAAATACACTAATTAATTAAATATAGACTGAACAGTAATAAAAGCTATAACAAATGGCAAGTTCAGGTGCGATCGGCCATTAGACTAAAAGAAGCAACATCAGTAATAAATGTGCAAACAAAAACAAACGCCATTGTGCTGTACGTCACAGAGAAACTTGGCTTTGTGAAACTTGCAGTGCTCCGCCATTTTCCTGTACGGCCGTGGGACTTCCCTTGGTTAATATCTATTGTAGTGTGGAAATTAGTTATTGCAAGTACCTATTCCATTTTAGCGAGGTAAGATGGTAATCTCATGCGCTGCTGTAAACTGTACTAATCGTCAAGGCAAAGTGGATAAAACCGAGGTGTCATTTCATAGGTAAGGTCAGCATTACCCAAAGCGACAGACGTGGAAATTTGCCTTTCCACAAGAATGTGTTATTAGAGTGTCATTTAACATACTATAGGAACGGAACTAGCTGTTATCAACACCTGTCATTAAAACGGCACTAAAAGTGTAGTTCAGTCGTATCCTTGCCAGTTTAACGGACTAAGCAACTTCTACTCGGTTTTTGGTGACACGTTTCACAAGATGGCGTGATGTGCATTCGGTACAGTAGGGGGCAGTATTACATTTCTAATTGCGCCCCGACGGTCTGGAAGCACATCGTGTTCTGCTACCACAAAATATGTTGAGAGGTGGTTAAAAACGTGATTTGGCTACCAAATGGACAACGTAGCAGTTTGTAATATAAATACATGATATTACATAACTGTATTTGTGATGTTTTCTTTTGACACCACATTTAAACTATATGAACATATTTTACTTCTTTTCACACCAGAATTTCTCTTTCACTGGTCCATTATTAAGAATTGCTTGTCTGTGGTGTTATTGGATGTTTTATATCTTTGTATCTAGAGGATTTTAAAAACAGCAACAAATCTGTGTGCCTACGTTTCCAGGTTCCCCATAAAAAATGCAAGCCGTTTAGCTAAATGGAAACGAGCGGTGAGACGGGAGAACTGGATGCCGAACAAGTACTCCTTCCTATGCAGCCGACATTTTACCGCAGACAGCTTCCTGCCGGGCTGTGAGGACCAACACAGGCAGCTCAAGGCCGGAGCTGTGCCGAGCATCTTTGACTTCAGCCCTGTGGACAAGGGCACAAGAGGCAGCGTCCGCAAGAAAATGCTGAGTGCAGAGGAGCCAGAGGATGAGGAGGAAGAGGCAGTAGCGGGCTATAAAAGGCCTACGCAGAGTTACAGAGGGCAGTCAAAGGGAATAAGAATTTCCTCAATACCGGGTTACAATGATCACGCCGGTGCTGTCATCTCTGGTTCTGATATTAGCTCAGCGGCCGCTGGTGGCCTACCTCCGCAGCCCCTGAGTCAGCAGACTGTAGGAGAGTGGTCTCTGGATGGAGAGGAGGAGGTCTTCAAGCCCTCATCCTGCGACCTCATCGATGCCTTGCATTCTTACAGCAGCACCTCCCGCCCGGAACGAGGCCACTGCAGGCACTGGGGTCGCAGCCCTGGCGGGGGGGCGTGTGCCAAACCGGGGGAAAGGGCACCCCTCACGGCCAAACCAACAGAGCCACGTCACAGGGGCATGACACGACGGCATCACCGGCCAGTATTACAGATACGGAGGTTCAGGAGTCGTTTGGGAATCCCCACAGGTGATCTGGCTGTATGTGGATAATGCTCCTTCCAGAAGAGCCAAAAAGATTTAGACTACAAAAGGCCTCTCATTTAAGTTTCATGTCACTCTGCTGTGCTAACAAAAAGCAAAGTCTTTTAATTTATAAAGACTTTTTATTACACCCACTAAAATGCTATAAAGTAGTTTACTGAGAGAGCTGGGTTAAATTTTACCTGTACAGTATATTTATAATACTTTTAATACAAGATTTTCTTACATATTACTGATAGAAATGAATGGAAATAACCACTTTTCAGGAAATGTGCTGAATTATTTGTACCTCATACTGCCACGACAGACAGCAAAAAACAACGATGCTACGTCATTTCTGTGATCTATTGAGTCAAAGACTACATGTTCCATCATGCTTAGGGGTAGATGGGTGCAATGTGACGATGTAATAGCAAATTTGTCCTCTGAAGTACGTTTGGATGCGTAGTTTCCTTGTCGACTAGTAGGCTACTTTGAGAAACAACCTAGTGTATACTGGTGTATATATATATTATATGTATATATCTTTTCGCATTTTATTTTGAATTGCATTTCAATAATGACCTGTCCATTTCAGCAATCAGGTAATGATTCAGATTACGCCGTAAAATGATTTTACTTCTAGCGAGATAGATGTGTGCTTTATATTCACGTATGCATATAATAATGCTTGTTTTCATTTCCAAATGTAATGATTTCCAGCTGATTATTCGGGTGTTTAGTGTCGACCGCGGACAATATCGTGTGAATTTGTAAGATTTCATTAAGTAATTATATGTGTGATCGTATCGTTTTCTATAAAAATGTATTTTTAATAATCCATGCACTTTTTCTCTGTAAGTATGGTAGCAGTCATCAAGTAATTTTTTTTACTGCGTAATGAAAATTGTGTCATGAGCTGATTTAGAACGAAGCATGGATTTAACTGGCAGAAACCTGCTGTATAAGAAGTGTTTTTCCACGCTTCAATCGTGTCCTTGCAGAGGCCCCTTTAAACCCAGCAATCGCGCCCCTCGACTGGCTGCTGGGATCCTGGGAGTCGGACGAGCCGGGGGAGGGCTCCTTCCCCACCATCGCGCCTTTTCGCTACACCGAGACGCTGCACTTCAGCCAGGTCGGCCAGCCCGTCATCAACTTCATGTGAGAGCACCGCCGCGCGCACACACGCATTGAATCGAGCGCCACCTGCTGGCCCCGCGGCGGCCTGTGACGCAAATTCGCCTCCGGTCTCCGTTGCAGGTTCAATGCCTTCCACGCAGAGAGTAAAAAACCACTGCACAGAGAGTGCGGCTTCATTAGGATTCAGCCTGGGACCAACAGATTGGCTTTCATCATCGCCCAGAACTCAGGTACTCGTAAAAAATCTCTCAGTCCAGATGTCCCATCTTTGGGATATTGCTTTCTGATAGGTAGATGAGAGTAGGAGGGCGGACATGCTGGTGTTACGATGGCTGGATAGACAGTTTGCTGACCAGGGCTAGGGAGACGAGGCTGCAGAGGTATAACTTCTTGCCAGCTAATTTTACCACCACAGAATAGCAGGGTGACAGATTTCTGGGACATTGCATATCATTTGTGGGAGTCAGGGGGCTGCTGTTGATTTGTGGGAGACTGCCGGAACTCTCAAGAGAGGTGGGATGTCTGTCAGTGCAGAGTCGTCCATCAGTTTCTTAAATACTAAATAATGTCTAAATATTGACATCCTCAAATCAGATTGTGATCGGGTAAATGGTAGTATCTTATATCCATGTCCAGAAGTGCCATTGAGCTAAATGCTGTGTGTGGGGTCTCCCCAGGCCTGGTGGAGATCGAGGAAGGCGAGCTTGCCGGCCAGCTGCTCTCCCTGCAGAGCCGGGCCCTCGCTAGAACCTCCTTCGCCAAGGAGCCTCACGTCCGACAGGTAAAGCCTGGAAACGCCGGTCCTGATTGGCCCCGCCCCGTTCCCACGAATGTGCTCTCACTCCTGCCTGTCCGTACCTTAGATCTCCAGGTTCTTCCAGCTGAGAGCAGACGGCAAACTGGAGCAGACGGTCTCCATGGCGACAGGGGACCAGCCGCTAACGCAGCACTTGCACATTATTTACCGGCGGTCTTCCTGATGACCTGGGCCCACGGCGCCACCTCCTGGCAGAGGGTTTAGTTGTAATATATATTTCCTTTACTCAGGACCAACTGACCATAGTGGCAACATTCTAAATCTAAATCATGGTGAAATGGCACCAAATATATTGTCAAATACCATGTTTTATATACTATTTCACGGCCGTGCCAAACTAACTGATTTCTACACTCGTTTTTATTTCTAAAAAACACACACACCTTTTAGATATCAACCATTAATTTGGCAAAAACTCTTTACCGTTACCTAACACACATTTCAGATCATACAGCATTTATTAGACATTTTTTTCTTATTGAAATGATTCTGGGGTAGTTGTGTACTGGTAGTAGGTGCTTTGTATTAAGTCTCCAGACACTAGTAATTTGTGAAGTTACTATGAAAGTGCATGTGAACGGCGAGGCTCGTTAAACAGATGTTCAGAATGACATGAAGCGTACGATGGTCTGTCACAGATTGGTATGTTTTTAAAAAGGTTTTATTGGAGCTGCTGTGTCGATACCAGAAACGTGTGATAATTTTAAAGTTATTCACAGAATAAAAAGAATTAGAGGAGGAAGGAAAAAAAACACTGTTTAATCCATGTGCTACGGGGGGGTGAGTAGTTAATGCTTGGCCCAGTCGCCTCTAAAACAGGCATTAATGGTGTTTTGTGGCCAAAAGCCTTTTTTCTTACAGATCTTATATAACATTTAAGTGATTTTTTTTTTTTTGAGTTTTTAAGGAGAAGCTCTTAAATCAGCTTAAGTATTAAAGTCAGTCCACACATGCTGGTTTTGGAGGAGCTGGGAGTGCATCAGCGTGTTGGAGACCAGGCACTCCCACCACCCTCAAGGGATCTACCGACTCACAGGAAACCAGACAGAGATAGGAGGCCTGTCCATAATACTTCGGGGGGGGGGGGGGGGGGGGGGAGTTATAAAAATGACCAACAAATTGTGGATTAAAAACCTAAGTAGGTTATGATAAAAAAAATAAAAGGAGCGGGGGAAACACCACACCCCGTTTGGGGCGG
>JABFEA020000046.1:3127590-3157348 GCA_019775915.2 Cyphomyrus plagiostoma
CCCCCCCCCCCCCCCCCCCCCCCCCCCCCCCCCCCCCCCCCCCCCCCCCCCCCCCCCCCCCCCCCCCCCCCCAGAGTCGAATAGTGACGACGACATTGTGCTTGAAAGACGAGCTTCTGTGATGCTGATAACAGGCATAGGAGCAGGGGAATCTCCAGAGCCGCTGGTGGCCTGTCAGCTTCCTGTCGCTGTGCCCTTTCCCCTCCCGGGGGTCCTGCCCTCACCGCTCCCGGAGCAGGTAGAAGACGACAGCTTTCAGGAAATGGCAACAGGTGCAGGCGGCAGACACCAGCCAATGGGAGCGGAAGCTGGGGTCAGAGTTCACCACGCATTTTGTGATGTCCGTCTGGGGGAGGGACAAAAGAGCAGACTCATTTGATGTCATTCGTGGACCTCTGCAGGCTGCCAAACACAAGGCGCTGTGATGTCTCTGTCCCCATTTCCCTAAACGGCCCCTCGTGCCACCACTTTCTTTGGCCCCCACTCTTACTGGCAGCATTAGTCTTTCGTGAGAAGGGGAAGTGGACTTGCTGATGGCATGCAAGCATGTGGCTTCACCAATGCAGCTAACAGCTCCGTTATCTTCAGGGTACATATCGACACCTTCGGCCAACCTCTGCTGAAGATGGTGCCCATGAGACTTGCCCCAACAAGCCCAGCCAGATGGCCAGGGAAGTCACCCTGTTTTTGCCATTGGCCATCTAAACGCTAGCCCTGACGATACAAACTTGCTGGCACTTCGGAAGAAAATGGACCACGAAAAAGCTGAGGCATCAAACAGGTCGATGTGCGTGTCGCGAGCTGCTGACAGCTCATACATGGTTATGTAACAGGAACTCTACCGGAGTAGATAGATTATTTCATGGCAAAGGCTATTTATTTCAATACCATTTAATAATGGACACAAGGGCATCACAAAGGGGTCTAGGAATGGTTGATCATTCATCTCTTATGCGGCCTGGTTGCAGGACACAAACAGGCTATACCACACCCCCATCTCTAAAATCTCTTTGTTAGTCTGTGGCCTTAGTCCCCCGAATACAGTGTTCTGGCAGGCCCCAGTTCCTCTGACCCTCAAGTTATGAGTGGACGTATGAGGAACAACATTACCCCATGACCATCTTCACCAAATATGCCATAGATAAGGCAGGGAGACGTGGAAGCCACAGGGTGTTTGCGACTAGCGCACGCCAAACCAAAACATGCAACCTACAGTCATAAATCATTCAATGAGGCAAAACAAGCTAAGTCACAGTTACAAGGAAAGGCGAGTTCAGTTCATCTGCCGGTACAGGGCCTCTGACTTGCAAATGCATGAGCCTCCCATTTCTGCAGAACTGTAAATCATTGCAAAGCGTCATGAAAACCCAAATTCAGGATTTCAGCAAGCACTACCACAACAGGCTCAGGATTCTTAAATTTTACCTAAGAAGGCCCGCTCTCAATTTGTAAATATATTTTCAGAAAGCATGCTCAGTGTTCATATGCACTTCCTGCCTAAGCCTGCTCAGGATTTGTATGCACTTCCTGTACACCTGCCCAGGACTTGTACGCACTTCCTGTAGACCAGCTCGGGTTTTGTGTGCACTTCCTGCAGGCCAGCTCGGGATTCGTATGCACTTCCTGCTGACCTACTCTGGACTTGTACACACTTCCTGTGTGCCGTTTCGGGATTCATACACACTTCCTGGAGGCCTGCTTAGCTGTTGCCCCACACCCGATCAGCTTTGCCCCACAGGACCAGATACAGCAGGACAGTGGTGGGATTGACGATGACTTACCCAGCCTCCTCTCCTCTTCAGCCACAATGTCAGGCTTTTGCGGACAAACTCCCCCAGGCAGTCGACGATAGTGTGAACCATGGCGGGCTGCCCATGTCGCACGCAGTCCACGGCCAGGGCTCCGGCCACGGCGTACAGTGACACCACCTTGCCCCACGTGATGCCTGCAAGAGTCGGGTACGATCACATAACAGTGCTGTTTGCGTCACGCCCCCCATCTGCTGCTCACGCAGACAGAAGATGTGGAGGCGTCCATGCCAATGAAGCAGCCTCTTCACACATTGCAACTGCATGCTCACTCTGATGAGCTACTGGAGTCACAGGCCTCCTGCTGTTCATAAAACGCAGCTTTGCAATTGCCTGTATGCATTCAAAACCGAAAGGAGGCATCCATCCAGGCTTAGCTTTCACGTCCAGGTCACATTCGATCTAATGCGACGGAATTACAGAGCCGTGTCAGGACACCAGGCGAGAGCCCCGGGAAGCGAGAGGCTACATCTCACGTAAACAGGATGTGCTTCTCAAGCTTACGCATAGCAAAAGGGTCCAACCCATGATAACAGGATTTGTTCTCCTACCATTAAATAGTGGCACTCCAATCTGATTTCACAAGGCCAGTACCAGTCAAAACTTTGGTGGCAAAGTGAAGTCAGCTGCCCCCGCCCCTTGGCACATAATAGTTTTATTGGCCCTTATTGGCCTTTATTGGTGCCTTTTCACCATTTCTATCGCGAACCAGAATCATAGCTGAGATTTTCCTGAAACAGCCAGAGAACTTCGAGCCAGGTCACCGTGCTTATTAACTGGTCAGGGGCTGCTGGCTTTAGAATACCTCAAGAGTTCACAACAAACCAATCCCCTCCCCGCAAAGATCCACCAGTAAACCAATTAAGAGGAAAGTTGTGCCTGGGCATCTACATCATTAGCATCATTAGAGGGAATGTCTCGAATTTCCCCAGAGTCGGGCAACCAAATACAGGCATTACTCAACAGTTTGGAGGGAGAGAGGGAGGAGGGGAGAGACGACGACACGTAATACGTCAGGCAGGCAAGACTCTGACATGCCAGGGTAAAATCTGTCCATATTTGGGTAAAGAAAGCCTACCCTACCTTACATCAACTTTGAATGCTTGCTTGACTTTTTTTTTCTAAAATATACAGCTGTCTAGACACAAGGGAGGACCTTTCATTTTTTGTTAAACACTCACCGGAACAAATGGGCCTCTTATTCGAAGCTCTCTTTCGCTCTGAATTGCAGGTTTTCTGTCTCCGTCTTCGAGAGAAAAACGGTCGCGACCTAACAGCTGAAAGCCATACTGCTAAATATAGGGGCCAATTTAACGAGACGACAATCAAATTCCTCAAAGACCAACAAGACTCAGACTTACTGGCTAGAGCCAACATTATCCTAAGCACTATTGTGTTCTTGCTCAAATCAGCTTAGGCATTAGGCTGAATGCTAATGTTCACCAAATTTTCAATGTGGTTTAATTGTACAATGGCTAATTGTACATTTTATAAATTGTACATTTCAAGTGAAAGATGTTTTGGTGACGGGCTGATAAAGCTGTAATTAAAATAGACTAATTTGACTAAAACAATATGAATTTTTCTAAAAAAAAAAAACAGCAAAAATTAATACAATCGATTTCCTTATATTTCTTGAAAAAATGTATTCTTTCACAAACATTTCAAACGAATAACTGAAAACACATGTTTTTCTAAGAGCCAATCGAACCTAATTAATTATTGGCTCCTTGACAGACAAGAACCATGCAAAACAACTGCAAACGCATAGACCTCATTTGTTGGCTCCTTGCAGCAGGCACTATTGCCATCTGCCCAGGGGGATCTCGTATGGCCATGCGAGAGGGCAGCCCTGGGACGGAGCAGGGAGCTCCTCCCACAGCCGCCCACTATTGCAGGAAGTGATGCCGCTGACCTTTGACCTGCCTCTATGGAAGCCAGGGTACACACAGTTAGGGCCTGGGCCTCAATCTAAAGCCTTATAAAGAAGCCAGGCAAAATACTGTAGGAACAACTGAGACAGGAAGACAGGAAAACTGTTTCTGCGTGTTCAGACCGTTACGCAGGATAACATCCTAATATTGCATACTGCCCATGTAATATATCTGTTATGCTGTCCTTGGAGATCCGCTTCAGGAGACTCTGGGAAGTTGCTGAAGTTGTGCAGTTTGTAAGGGGGCTTTCTCACTAGGGGAAGTTCTAATGTAAGGGAAGATCCAGGGCTGAACCCAGAACCCTGTCAATGAGGCAGAGTTCAAGATTTAGAATAAAATTCTGTCCGTCTGTTCCGTTCCAACCGCATTAGTTCTGTACCCGTCGCGGCTCTGAATTTGGCATCACCCGACCCTGGCGCAGCCACTGTTCCCCATACTCTTTATAATATGTGACTTCCCAACAGTGCCTGCCAGATGGGTGGTGAACCGCATGACTGACTGTTAATCCACAACCGCACAAATGCGGTAAGAGGGACCAGGAACAAAGCAGCAATGCAGTAAGAGGGACCAGGACCAAAGCAGCAATGCAGTAAGAGGGACCAGGAACAAAGCAGCAATGCAGCAGAAGTTCAGACGGAAGCACTGAATGCAGTGCCTTTGCATGTCTGCGCATCCGCGCGGTCGGTTAGCACAGGTAGCGTGTCATGGTGGCTAACAAACTGTCATACGGCTGTTAGACCCTAGTTAAGTTCATACATCTTGTTCCATTAGTGTCTCTGGCAGTTTGGAAAAGTCAAAGCAGCTTCAGCAAAATGTAAACTTACAGAGAGACTGCTGCGTGTCCACACATGTTAAGTGTTTCTTTGGTATGTTTTCTGGTAACTGAGGCTCCTGACGCACCCATCGATTGCTAACGGTTGAGCAAAAGCCTAAGGGAAAGGAATGATCTCTTGGCGTGTAATGGCTCTCCACCCTTCCCTACAACACATACCTATCTGCAGGACTGACCACAATCTGCAATCCTTACTCAGCTCTTTCATGCACAGATAAAACCTGCAAATGTGCTTCCTTCACATCACAGGACTGTTAGCAATCTTTTCATACTGTGAATGTCCTCCCATGTCCTACAGGCGCCTTCTGACAATGTTTCATCCTAAACCAGCAGAGGAGCACATACCAGGTCAGCCTGCAGTGCCCCTCCCCCCCAAAACCATTCAGGATACCAAAAGGGACTCTTTTTCCCAAGGTGTGCTGAGATTTTGTTTACATGGCAGATGCCTTGTGTTCTCCCCAGAACCCTTCCTGACGTTAGCCAGAATAACAGGTTTGTCCTAAAGGCGGACCTTAAAATTGCCACGGCTTATGATATTTTAAAAAAGTCTACACTAAGAGAGGCCAAGCCCCCCGCACAAAGCGTTTACAATAAGTGTGACAAATCAGCCTGTTCTCAGTGCACTTAGATTCCCTGCGGCAACAGGCAAGCATTTGCATTGAAATGTCTCGCCTGTAGAAAAGGGGAGCGACAATAGCATGACTACGCACGATTAGTGACTCCCCGAATGCTCCAGGCAGTGGTGGGGGGGGGGGGGGGGGAAATCCACAAAGCTTTTGTGACGACGAGACGATTGCTGGAGATTCCCCAGCCCCGGTCCCAGCAATGCCCCCCCCTCATAAACTTACCTGAGGTGAAGATCTCCTCGGCTACAGCCAGGTAGGCGTCCGACACCACGGTCTCTGAGGCCACGGTGATGTTGAGCTGCCGCGCCACGTTACGGTAAACACTGGGCCGCAGATACTCCAACTCATCACCTGCGCCAGGGGAGTTACACAAATCACTTTGCGTGGCACTGTGTGTGTGTGTGTGTGTGTGTGTGTGTGTGTGTGTGTGCACGTGCGCGCGTGTATGTTAAGTATATATTACATTGCGGGGACCAAATGTCCCCACAGTGTCATAAAAACCTGTCATTTTCATGTTGTGGGAACTATTGTTTCAACACCCACTAGGAGAAATTCAAACCTGTAAAAATCTTTGTAATCAAAAAACTAAAAATGCCAGAAGTCTTCTATTTTGTTTGGTTACTTATGGTATAAAGTTATGGCTGGGTAGGGGGTAAGGTTGTCATTGTTGGAATTAGGGTGTTCCCCATAGAAATGAATGGTCAGTCCCCAATCACCACAAAAACGTGAATACAAAAGTGTGTGCCACTGCCAGTCAGTAAACAAGGATCTCTGAGAACATGTTAGGCCTATTTATACACATTAAATTATGTTGAGCGAAAACGCAACTTAAGCATATTAAGAACAATTTAGGCTACTTTAACCTTACTCAAGAGATCATAGCCGTAAAGCGGCGACAGTTTAGTAAAATGCTTCTACACTCTCTAAAGGTGACTTAACTCAGTAACAACAGGTTTAAGTACAAATATCTTTCAAATAAGACCTGTATGTCGTGAGTCCATGCCTGCGGTTTGCACAATAATCGGATGACCGTGAGCGTTTGTATTACTACCCACAGGTGCAGCACGTGTTACATACAGACATTTTGGACATAACTTCAGAGGAGAAATAAATCAAGAGAGAGAAAATGCAGAAGACGCCGGCGCTGTGGGTGGCAGAGTGAAACCGCAGAGGGAGCGAGAGCTGCACTTCTCAGACCTCAGTGGGGACGAAGCAAACGTCAGTTTGCCAGGCTTATTTGCTGGAACCATTGCAAAATGGCTGGTGGGACCCGCGCGATAAATTGTACTTCCCCCGCCTTTAGGAAGTTACCGGGAAGCGCTTCGGTTCATACTCAGACAGCAGCCCCGGCGAGCTTCGGAGCTGACATCGGAGCAACGACCTAAGGCTGCCAGACCACACGCCTTATATTAATAGTTTATAAAACTATATAACACGGTGCTGCAGTGTTTAAAATACCAGGTGTTTGCATTAAAATCTAGACTTTTTCCCAAACTGATAACGATTCATTGTTAGATCTGTCAGGTTTAGACGGCTGGTAACTGCTTAAAATTGGCATCGTAAGTTCAAAAGGGCAACGCGCAGGTAATCAGGACAGTGGATCAAAATGCAAAGTCCGACCGGTCGCCAGTCAAAGCGATCGCGGCGCCGCACTTACCCAACCAGAGGAGAACCGAGGAGACCTCTGCCAGCGCGCCCCCGGACGCCGAAAGGCTCTGCTCGGGTTTGGACCAGCCAATTCCCGCCCGGTTCAGCCTGGAATGGATGTAGTCTCTGCACAGTGCCTTAGCCTGGGAGACCAGTTCCTTATCCGTGGGAGAGCGATCGAAGACCTCCATCACCTCAGCCGCAAATACCGAGGAGCGCCGCAGCATGTCCATGCCCCCCCACGGGCGCTCGGGTCCGAATGGAGCGCAAACCACGATGCGCCGGCTGTCCTCTTCTCTGTGACTTCGCCTTTCTCCAATACCACCACCTCCCCACAGACAGGGCACGTTTTGGGATTAAACGGTGGATTGCCCTTCTAGAAAGTTAGAAAAGGCTGTCACTTTGCTAGGAATGAATAATAAAAAGACGCAGGAGAAAGGGGGGAGTGGCATTCTCTCCGTATTCCGCAACAGATAGACTGACAGTGTGGGAGGCGCACTTATCACAGCAAGAGACGTTATCATCGCTGTGTTAAAAAAATATACATATAATAGCCTAACTACTTGAAGGAGGTCCCCCTCGGCAACTATAAGGAGGAGATCGGTATCTCCCCTTAATGCACACCGTGTAGTCTGTTCCTATCGGTGACGATGTGTTGTATCTCCCCTATAACCGTTTATATTTGCCTTAATATCAGGATCACTTAATTAAACTTATTTACATATGTACATTAAAATCAAGCAGATGTCTCGCTAAATAATGTCAATGCATGACACAAACTTGTGTAGTTTAGATGCGTTGTGTAGTTTAGATGTTAGATCACATTCAGAATGTGGAGTGTATGGAAGCCCGAAAATAAAACCTACCTTTGGTGTTTTGTAATTCGTTGTTAATTGACAAGGTGTCGCTCCGAGGCAAACAATTTCATTCAGTCTATATATGCTCTTCATTCATTTCATACTCGGTTTTCGCCATCAAAATGTAAAATTACGTGACATTTTATAAAAGCAGCCTCAAGGCCTGAGATGTGCAGAAGAGTGGGCTACAGTAAAATATTTTTCATTTGCGATGAGACTCCAGCTTGTATGAAATTCTTTGGTAAAGTGCATCTTCACCGCATTTTTAGTGAGAAAGCCGCATGATGTACGCGTGCTGTTTGGCCGGCTGGTCCACATGTACAAAGCGGGTAACTGCTGCTTGACAGAAAAAGTGATTCCTTTGAAATGCGTAGTCTTTGAGACGGCGGTCATGTTTTGTTATATGTGATTCTGTTTTTTCTCATATAGGCGGAGTAAAGGGAGATCCGAGGCTCCACCCCCCAAGATCCTTATCTTAGTCATGGCTTTGCAGGAGTTTCCTTGAGGCTTGGAGGAGAAACCTCCGTGTTTGTTTGAAAACCACGCTGAAATGGCATTACAATGGTTTCAAGGTTTCAAAAATGCGTTTTCAATGTGTACATATATATATATATGTTTATATATATATATAAACACAAACGTGTACACACCGGCTGCAAAGTTACTTCTACTTAAAACTTATTTTTACTGTGCATGGGCCGATTCAAGTTGCACCACAGTTGTTTCGCAAAGATTTTTATTGAAGTTCAGGCATTATGCAATCACTGCTAATTTAGGCGTTATCCATCTTCTCGCAACGTTGGGAGGGCTTGTGGATAATGGCGTTTAGTGGCAGGAGGGGAAACGTAGGCGAGTTCGCCCTCTGTTTACGATAGAAACTTGGTCTTCACAGATGCCAAATTAGGTAAAGCAATGTCTGAAATTTCTGAATGCTGCTTGAACTACCAAAACTGGTGACGTCCAGTGCTGGCGGGGTCGTCCTCAAAATTCCTTAAAGCTCATGACGCTCTCAAGAGTTAATCGTTTAGTGTCGTGTTCTGTATGCTTATAATATAAATTGTCTGCACCCAGCGCTAAACGTCAGTCCAAGTTAGCGGTAAAACGGCTCAGCGGTAAAACAGCTCAGCGGTTACTGAGCTGATGTGCTCATCGTAGAAATTTCTGGTCAGCAAAGCAAAGTGGGAAGCAGCTGCAGATTTTTTAGATCTAAGCCATTTATTTGCCCATATTAGGACAATGATCTATAACAGATCTCGTGTAATGATAAGAACTCAAAGAAATGCCCATGGAAATAATTTGAAGACTGCTTATATATCTTGGCTGTAGCGCCTACAATTTTAACACACCAGCGTAAAGAAGGGTGGTACATTATACGGCCAACTTCTTCGTGCCGAGACCTCGCCGGTGCCTTATTTATAAAGAGAAAAACTGCCGGAATCTCCCTTAACATCCTGCTCCTTGTTGTCACTGTCACTTTTCGTTTAGCCATTACTCGTACTTGTAGCTCTGTGAGAAGTGTTGACGTCTGGTTATGTTATCGCAACGGAAGCCGAGTTTCCTAAAACACAGCTCTAAACTATCCACAGAAGCTCAGATTAACTTATCCCAAGCTTACAGAATATAACTCTTTTTTATTTCCACAAGTTTTGGAACATTAGTTTATAATAATGGAGCTAGCCACAAGATCATTTTTAGAAATTAACCACAGAGATAAATTTACATGTGGCCTGTACTAGGAAGCGGGGTTACGGGCTTATCGGGGTAACTTGTCGGATTTAAGGTAAAATGTCTGGGCAAAATGTAAGTAAACGAATATGAAGTCCATTTAAACCGTGGTACCTTAAATCCGACAAGTTACCCCGATAAACCAGTAACCTCGCTTCGTAGTACAGGACACTGAAATGTAATATTGTGCTTTGTTAAATTGAACAATGTTTAAGGAAACCTTACGATCGTTACAGTCGCATGTGTCCCTATATAACTGCAGCTATAATTATATACAATTTTCAAAATCCTCTGGCCTTGATGGGTTAAGCATAGCCCTTCATCCATACATTAGAAAAGTTCATTTAAACGGCACTTTCCCAATGATGTTGGATGATACGCTGTTGCCATATCATTTATCGTTGCAGTGGAGCAGCATAATGTTACACTCTCTGCAAAATTAGATTAAATAAGACATAACTTAATTCGGTAACACTTTGCTTGACGGAGCACAAATAAGTTATACTATTAGTTATGTATTAATTAACCGCAAATTAAGTCTCAGTTACATACTGATCTCATGTTAATTCATCACTAATGAATCATGATGCATCTTTCATACTAAGCAGTTACTATTTTATTATTATATCTGTTAATTCTGTAAACCGTTGTGAACTACTGAAGGAAGTACTGTAGGAACAATTAAGTCTTGAATAACACAAGTGAAATACCAATCTCGTGTTTTTTCATCATTAATGAATCGTGACACATATTTTCTCTCAAGTAGCAACTATGTTTGTTTATGATTTGTTCACAATTTGTACTTCAGTAGTAACTGAGTATTTATAGCATATTCATGCTCCATAATGTGTTACCCTTAATTCCATGTAACCCGTAGATAGAAGTGGCCAACATTTTTGGGTGACTTTATCCTACATGTTTTGAAGGCATAATGTGCAATAATGTCTTGTTTATTTTTAATCGACAGAGAAACTCCTTGTGTTGCAGTTCATGGCTTGTTGTTCTAAATGAATTCCTGGCCTAGTAGTGGTCTGGCTGTTTCATAACCAGTCGAGAGAAAAAAAAACACTCTTTCATTCTTAGTTACATTTAATACTCACCTGGAGAACCACCCAAACCAGCAATGCACGTTGTTTGCAATACTAGAGACAAACTTTCAGGCACTGGGGAGCCTGCAGACAACATGCTGTTACTGTTGTTGAAATGGAATATGCCTGTTACTGACACTCTGCCTGACCATACACCCTAACTAACACTGAATCCAAATCAGTCATCGCGTCTACTTCGATCAAGGGAAGCAGAAAGCCATCTTTTAGCATCCTGTAGCCAAAGATGCAGGAGGGAGGGGGGGAGGATTTGCTGCTCTCTGCAGCAATGATGGCTTTGGGGGGGCTTTTTTTTTTTTAGAAAAAAAATCTATAAAGAAGACAATATGTGCATATACAACTTGATGTAGGAGTGGAACATGTGTTATTTAACAAAAGTTGTTTGGATAGTAATGCTTATAAAACAGATGAAGGTCACATCAGCTAGGTCATCTAACCACTGACCTTTGGTCATCTTTTGCTATGCCTCAACCAGACTTTTGTGTGTCCCAGATACTTGTGTATTTTCACACTTGTCATTGAGTTGAATAGCTGTCTTTTCTGATTCTCAGTATGTGTATTTGTGCTGTATTGTGTAGCTCTGGTTCTGACACTGAGTTATATGCGTTAGTGTAAGCTTGCTCACTGACAGCCGTACGCTTTTCTGTGTACTTTGCTTGCACGTCATGGACAAAAGCACCTGCTAAATAAATAAATGTAAACATAAAGCATAATATAATATTTCCAGGGCAGCTCGGTGGAGCAATAACGCCTTCGGGCACATGCTGACATTTCAGTAGAAGAAGGACCCGCCTGAACTTGTCGAAAGAATTCCTGCCCCCACCCTCCGTCTGGCCAGGGGTGTCCTCTCTCACTCCCCTCTTCCCTGTCTCTTGTTCTCCCTTATCGGTCCTGTCGTGGCACTTCCGAGGAAAGCATTTGAATGTTCTTTTTCTGATACATTTGCTGGGTTTATTGACACAAATTTTTCAGATGTAGAAAGTTTTATTTTCATTAAACAAGTACTATAAAAGTTCTTATGCCATTTGGTTGTATTAAAAGGCTGATTAGTACTCACCACTGTATTTATTTTGCCGAATTCCTTTTCGTTAATTGAGCTTTGCTGCAACCTAGTGGTGGCATTAGTAATTTTAATTAAAGCAACGCGCACAGATCGAAGGACATACCATAACACTGCATTCGTTCGGATTATTTCTCCAATTTAAAAACAACAATGGATAAATACTTCTATTGGTAATGTGAGAAAGAATTCATAAATATGTTCTAGCGTCATAAAAAGTTCAGATGGATATTTCAAAATGGATTTTTAAATAGATGTTTAATTAGGTTGTGAAAAAAGCAAACGGGAACACGTACTTCGTGTACTGTCGTACTGGTATTTGGGGTCAGGGTATTTGTTTTGTGCTGTCAAAACTGTATCTAGAATGCTCCCAATGTTGTTGCTATTAGGACACAGAACGGAGTGTTCCCGAAAAACAGAAGCTTACTGTTGTAATATTAATGCATGCGATAAAGCGTCCGTGCTATTACCGTCCAAATTTTGTAACAGGCTTTAGCATCTTTCTTACAGTATAATTTTATATTGTACAATTAACCAAAATTAAAACTAACGGTACAACAACCTACAACCTCAGAAACCTCGACACCGAGAAAACGAAAGGCACAATTGGGTAAAAACTACAACTCCCGTAATGCAACGCCTTCCTACGGCGCCGACCCGCGCATGCGTTATTACGCAATTATTTTGTCCCTCTTCAAGCAGTAAATGAAGACCAGGCGGACTCTCCTTTGATCGGAATTAAAAATTAATACGCAAAGTCGAAATTCCTTCTTCATCTGCCTTGCAGATAGATGGAGTTGAACAACACCTAACATCTCTGGCCTGGCCGCGGGCTCCGCGAGTGGCTGATCCGAGCCCGAAAACGCCGTGGAGTGACAGATCGGAGGCTGTTTAGAGAGGGTCTCAGAAGAGGAGGAAGAAAAAAAACACTGAAGAAATAACAGACAATCGCCTTTTCCAGGCGGAAAGGGCTGCGGCTGCCCTCACCTCCGAGCAGACTGCCGACAGGATGGCTCACCTCCGAGACCTGCGGAACCAGGTAAAGGTGTAGCAGACGGTGCCCGTTTGGAGGTTAAATACACGCCAGTGCTGGGCTCCGTGCAGTTTGCTGTGTGCTCGGCGTATCGCTGGATCCCCGCAATGGAAGACAAGAGAAATATTAGTATTAATAACCATTATCGTTAGTCACCTGGAACTCCTCCGCTCGCCGTTCCAGCCCCCCTTTCAAACCCCCTTTTCAGGCGGTTAGTCTTGCGGGTGGTGCGGCGTAAGGCACCGTGGGCAGGTCGCCGGAGCGACAGGGAAGCGGGGAAAGGTGTGAGGCGCACCCGGCGGCTGAGGTGCCGTGACAGCTGGCCGACGATCGGCCGAGAGGCCGTCTGATTGCCGTCCTTCTCCAGCTGGGAAAGCGCCCTGGCCGTCGCCTAAGCCTGGCCGCCCCTTTGCCTTTATTTAAGCCAAATAAAGGAAGGGAAAACAACTAGTCGATCGCTCCTAAAAACCCTGATTGTGATATGTTATTATTCAATTCATAATTAGATTTGCAGCCTGTGTATCTGTGTTTTTTTTTACCGCCGAAGATTATTGTAAACTGTTGTAGTTTAGTAATTTGTTACATTTGGAATGGATTAAGGCAGCAATTAGTAACAAATGAAGTGTCTTTATAAAAGCAAACATTTGATTATATTTGGGTCTATGTGGTATGTAAATGACTAATACTGATACCATCAGGCAAAAAATTTAGGTCTACTTTAAAGCATCTTTAATACTGGTTTAAAAAAAAAAAAGTAGGTTCTTAATTCAATTCAATTTTGCTTAAGTAAGGTTAATCCAACTGCAGTGTTTGAATAATAGAGACTTGTGAGGTGAAGGTTACCTGTCACCTCCCATGATGTACGAGAGCCTCTTTCAAGTGCAGGTCAGGTTTTATTACACGAAAGGAAGTTGTATTTTAAAAACATTTCCTCTGCCGAATGTGATAAATGCCACACAGGTGGAGCATTTCCCAAATGACAGTAATGGTCTTGGGACGGCATCCTGAAGATGCACTTTGTCCGCAGGCTTGGCACACCGCCAACCTCTAAATGCTAATAGTTTGTGTTGAAGGAGAGTCCAGTCTGCTGGAAAAGCAAATTGCTATCAGTGGATCATTTGGTCATTGGGGCGAATATCGCCCCGTCTCCGTGAACTTTACCAGGGGCGTAATTAATTAGTTTTTATTTCGAATGCACTCTCTCCCTTGAGTTTTCTTCCTAAATTTATCTTGTTGACTGTAAGTTTGAGGTGAATCCTGACCTCAGTCTGACAGCTGAGTTGATGTCTGTTTTTCGGGATCGAGCACCGAGGGCTATCCAGATAGTGAGTGACAGCATAATAGCTTCCACTCAATCTCCCCGGGTACCTGAGGCAGTGGAGACAAGGGCCAGAACTTGCTGCTAATGTCAGCATGTGTGATGTCTCCTCAAAGCCCGCATACCTCCAAGCCTGTCTGTACCATACTCATACTTCTGTGTATGGACACACAGTGGAACAACTGACCAGATCTCATGCCTTCATTGGTCCCATCACTGTCTCCTTATGGTTTCAGAGATGTTTTCTATTCCCTGGCAAGTTGTTGCGCAGGGAAGGTAGATGTAGAGATGTCCTCTGCAGGTAGAACTTCCGTAGAGGTTTTGCCATCTTCAGCTATGTGACATTTTGTCTGTAGTCTAGTGAAGTGAAAGTTGGGACTCAATAAGACCAACGGACACTCAAGGGCTGACAATGAACAAGGAAATGTTACCACAGATTTCCTTTATATTCAGTTCATGGGACCCCACATTCATTCTAAAAATTGTGGACTCGTAGAGGTTCAGACATAGTATTGAAGCATTATTGCAGTGGAAGAGTATAAGAGCCACTAATCAAGGAGACCGAGGACTCAGAGTTATGAAATTATGACATTTTAAACCATAAAGTATTTTTTTGCTTTCCTGGGAGTTAAGCAGTGCTGAGTCATGCCTTTGAGAAAGATGTTTATGGTCTGTTTTTGCCATGGACAGTTGCAGATATTAAACTGACCAAAACCATTAGAAATGTAGTTTTTTTAAGATTTTCTCTGCTGATGTTTATGTTAGCCATACATTTATCAATATTTTGGCATAATTCCAGAATCTGTACCTTGTAATTTACATTTTCTTGGCTGTGGTTTATCAGGTTTTTGTACATCCTTCACCCACAGTCTGGGATATTGAGGCCTTACTGGAGCTCAAAGTTGTATATCAAACTGCAATATGAGGCCATGAACCACACTAACCTTTTCAGATGACCCCTTGGCCCTCACCGCTGCATTCACGGAATGGGCAGAAGCATGGAAGAAAGGGATGTTGAGGCCAAGCGCTTCTGCCCTGGGAGTTACGGCGTGTTCAGGGGGTAACGAGAAGGAGCAGGGGGTGCCGCTGCAGCCAGCTCGTGATTTTGATCTGGCTTGAGTGGAAGACGGAACATTCCCGGTCTGACTTTCATCTGTGTGAATTTCATAGCAGGGGTGCAGTGTGGCCCCTCACACCAACGCTCCTCAACGCTCCTTGACCCAGGTGGGCCGCTGGACGGCCCGCGACCTTTGCGTCAGCCGGCGCGTCAGCAGCTCCGTTGCGTAAGAGATCAAACTATCATCGGCGGCAGCAGATCTAAATTTAGCTGGACGTCTTTCTTTCCATCCCGAAGATAAACATGTCAGGGGTAGCAAAAAACGATCTGATGTAACAATGGGGGTGGGGCAGGGGCCCCAGCGTGTCCAGATGGCAGTGACGGCATCTAGCTCCTCTCGTCCGTCCCGGAGCCGTAGTGATGCTCCAGACCGCTCCTCTGTGCCCTTCGGCCCCAAAAACGTGCTGATCCTGGATCAGCGAGTGGCTAGCCATGTGGGTTTCTGGCTGCTTTCTGAGCACTGACCTGGGATCAGAGCAGCAGAAAGAGGAAAGGAGCGTAGCCGCTGCCAGCACACGCATCATAAAGCTTCAGCTCGTCACGGCAACGGCCGGGACTGTGCCAATGAAGTGGTTCCTTGTTTAATGGCAATTTCACTTGACTCGTGCCAGCTGTGATGAGATGGCGGGGAAAAGATGACAAGGATTTACAGCAGAGGAATAAGGAAGCCTTTCCCCCTGGAGCCACCTCTTTTGTGGGAGCTCGCACATGAAAGCGGTTTAACCCTTAAGCTTGCAAAAGAGATGCCAAATTCACAGTGGCAGCACATTATATGCTAGTTGCCTGGCAACAGAAAGCCGCTGTGGAAAAAAACGCATGTCCAGCCACGGAACGTCACATTTGGCACTGGTGCTGGCATGGTGCCTCCCCAGCAAAACAGGAAGGGCAGTGTGCTGGGCATCCTTAGGAAAGCCCCCTTTGTTAGGGAGGGGCCCCCTGGACCTTGCCTTCATGACGAGGTCAGTGAGTTTCCAACCCTACTTCAGCAAACACAAGGCTGAGATGATGGAGATGGCAGTGGGACTGTGGTGTGCGAGACGCCGCCACACTGGACACTCGCGTTCTTCCCTACAATGTATTGTTTTGTCACACACTTTTGCTTATGGTTCTCATAAACAGCCTTATCTCGGCATAAACTACCCTAATTTAGAAATGTCAGAAGTGTCATGTTCAGCATTTTAAAACAATATTCATGTTGGCTTTGCCTGCTTCCTTTCCCCCAAAAAAATGTCAATATGACTTGACATTTAAAAACAAATGTCGATATTGGCAACCAAATAAAGCTTTGGTCAAAAAATGTCAAGCAAGCCACTTAAAATATGCCAACAGCAGCCATTAAAATGCCAAAGCACTTCTCTGAACACGGTCCCCATGTGTCTCCCTCTGTCTGCGCACAGAACTCCCGCTTGGACCCCGAGGAGTACTTCACCAAGCTCGATCGTATTGGAAAAGGCTCCTTCGGCGAGGTCTACAAGGGCATTAATAATCGCACCAAGGAGGTGGTGGCCATCAAGATCATCGACCTAGAGGAGGCAGAGGATGAGATCGAGGACATCCAGCAGGAAATCACTGTGCTCAGCCAGTGTGACAGTCCTTTTGTCACCAAGTACTTTGGCTCCTACCTCAAGGTGCTGATGACATTAAGTTAGAGGAGATGCTTTTCATTCCCAGGAATTAATGACATAGTAGCTTCCTTAACTGTATGAATCTTTTAAATGACTTTGTGAATGAGGCCATTTGCTTTTACGTTTTCCCACCTTATAAAGTGCAAGAGCTGAAAACTTCAGATCTATGAAACCATTGTTTCTTCACAGGGGACCAAGCTTTGGATCATCATGGAGTATCTAGGAGGAGGCTCTGCTCTGGATCTGGTAACTGTTTATGCTGTCTTTCTTTGGCTTGTGCTCTGGCAGTTGGATCTATTCTCTCACAATTAAATACAAGCAGATTGTTTTTGAGACCGTTTTTCTAATTTCTTCACTAAATGGCTCGTACATTCTACTCTGAAGATATTGTGTGTTGCTTCAGTGTAAACACTTCTCTCCTGTTTGCATACGAGCATCTGCGTGTCTTCCCCTTGCAGCTGAAGCCAGGTCCCCTGGAAGAGACCTACATTGCTACAATCTTGAGGGAAATCCTGAAAGGTCTGGACTACCTGCATTCAGAGAGGAAAATCCATCGAGATATTAAAGGTGGGTTCTCTCTTCTGCTCTAAACAAGATTTAAACACCAATCCTGACTGCTTACCCCTTCTTGAATTTGTGAAGCTATATAAGGTGATTCTAGTTTTGTGTCACTTGTAGCTGCCAATGTGCTGCTGTCAGAGCAAGGTGACGTCAAGCTGGCTGACTTTGGTGTGGCTGGCCAACTGACAGACACCCAGATCAAAAGGAACACCTTTGTGGGGACTCCCTTCTGGATGGCACCAGAGGTCATCAAGCAGTCAGCATACGACTTTAAGGTGAGAGCTAATCAGCAGGTGTGACCTCTATACAGTCCTATCATTTGTTTACTTATCCTGAAAAGTACCTCAAGTACAAATTCCAAAACATCTCCTCTGATGTAGGCTGTCAATAAATGAGGTGACAGGCTATGGTGTTTCTTATGGTATGATTTCTTTGAAATACATTTCTGCATATATTTCAATAGGCGGACATCTGGTCCCTGGGGATTACAGCCATAGAGCTGGCCAAAGGAGAGCCACCAAACTCAGACTTGCATCCCATGAGGGTCCTCTTCCTCATCCCCAAGAACAACCCACCAACCCTGGAAGGCCCCTACAGCAAGCCCTTTAAAGAATTTGTAGAGGCCTGTCTCAATAAGGACCCCCGTTTTGTGAGTGATTTCTTTCTGTTAACACCTGTTGGTATGCTGAAGCCAATAGGAACCAGCAGCTCACCCTCCAGCTGTCGTTCTACAGCGGCCTACTGCCAAGGAGCTGTTGAAGCACAAGTTCATCACGCGATACACCAAGAAAACCCCCTATCTGACAGAGCTCATTGACCGATACCGCCGCTGGAAGTCCGAGGGCCATGGTGATGAGTCCAGCTCCGATGACTCAGACATGTATGTGCCTCGACCTGCCACAGCCCCCACCGGCATCACAGTGCACCTGCGATCTCCTGTCAGGTGTTAACGGTTGATGACTCACTGGAGTATTTGTTCAGGGATGGCGACGGTGATGACAGAGACCAGTGTCCCATGTGGACTTTCCCCACCGTGCGGCCGAGCTCCCTTGGCAAGCTCCAGAAAAACTTCAGTGGTGGAGACACAGAGGTGAGTGTAGTGTCCTAGCTTGCTCTTGGAGGGGACTGGTGGCATTTGGGGTACTGTGTAAGGCACTTCCCAGGTTTTATCATGACCCTCAGATATTCACCACATTTTGTTTCCTTACAGACGACAGAGGCAGTGAAGAGGCAGCCCAAGTCGCAGTGTCTTTCTGCACTCGTGACGCCCATCTTCAGAGAGGTAAGTGATCTAAGGTGAAGAGGCCAGCCCTGTCCTTTGGAGACCCAGATCTGCTTTGCAACTCACCGATCCTATGTTGGGTGTGGTGAGCTTTGAGCTGTCGGGTTTCTCAGGTTCTCCAAATCGCAGCTTGACCCTAAAAACAATCCTGACTGGCCAGTTCCAGTTCTCATAGTTTCGGTTCCTCTCACAGATGGCTGTTGGTGGGGAGTACTGACCACACGTTATTTAACGTTTTCCAGCATTTAAAGATCTCCAAGGCTGACACTCACTTAAGTCTGTTATGGTAGGGTGGGCCTGCTATTTATTGCAACACCTCATATTTGCAGAGGAATCATATCTGGTGGGTCTAAAAAACATCTAATATGCTACAACCAGTTCCGACATGCCGTTGGATGTCTGATAGACCCACGCTTGTCCAGGCAGTTTGTGTTCTGGAGAATTTCAAGCGAATCGTGTTATTCGGCACCATAGGTGTAACCTGGGGCCGACTCGCTTCCTCCTGTCTTTCAGCTGAAGGAGAAGAAACGAGCGACAGGGGGCGGTGTGGGTGCCATAGAGGAGCTGGAGAACGCCTTCAGTCTGGCCGAGGAATCCTGCCCGGGCATATCTGACCGCTTGGTCAGCAACATGATGGAAAGGGTGCGGAGGTGAGTGAACAACTGCCGTTCATGACGGACTGAAGTGACGCGAGGGGGAGAGGAGTCAAACTGTGTAGTTAAGCAGTGTAGCTACGTGTAGGACTGCTGATGTGTAGGAGTTGGACGGAGATCCTAACCCAAGCCGTTTTCTCCCGTAGGTTTTCCCTCAATGGGAACACCACCCCATCCTCACGGTAAGACACCCCAGACGCTGCTCCGCCCACCCCTCGCTCCCCCCGAGCCTTCCGGGCCCCACCAGCTCATGCCCCGCCCACCCCCCAGAGATCTTTTAGAGGTTCATTCAATATTTTTACAGTTTTCTTTATAGAAAGTTTAGAAAAAGAAAAAGGTAAAGTCAGAAGCTCTGTGTATAACAACTGTATTAGGTCATGTCATATATAATAAAGTTTTTCAAAAGCGTTGAAATGGGTTGGGTGATTTCTGGAGGGGGGGGGGCGGAGGGGGTGTGGATAGGTTGTAGAAGGCAGTGTGCACAGCTGACAGTGACCAGGCCCCTCCTTCAGCAAGTGGGATTTTATTTCACTGTAAATGAGCAAAAAACTACATGCAGGGTTAACAGGAGTACAACTCCAGCGACATGCTAAACAATAAATAGGCATGATATAAAACGGGTGAGGGAAGAAACTGATGGGCGTGTCAGGAAAAAAGCCCTGCAGCCAGCAGGGAGGGGGCTTTTACACGGGAAGCCAGACAGGTTGTCAAGACCAGCTCGTTTAGAGGGGGGGTGCTCTTACACTCATGCATATACAGTGCGAAACGCCGAGCGCGTCGTACCACCGGTTTGCTCCAAGAGCCTGTTCTACACAAAGGAAGAAAAAGGCGCAAAAAAACATGAAACATCCAGTTAAAATTCTTTTGCATGTCTGGCACTAATCAAATTCTGGACCATTAAATAACTTCAGTTCACTGTATTCAGTGTTGCTTTGACAACCACCTTCCCCAAAGAAGGGGGGGGGGGGGACACTGGCCTTTGGCTGAAGATATCAGGAAATAGAAATATCTTAAGTCCAGACAGGAACATGGAACATTACAGGAGCAATGTCATATCCTGTGTTCCCTTTTGGGCAGTGGAGGAAGAGACGCCGCTTCTGAAAGCCAGCGCTGGAAAAGAGGCACAAGCCAGAGCAGGAATCGGACAGGCCTGTACTTATAACTACTTGTATTAATGCCCCAGGCCTCCATGAAGCCAGAACTTTAGCCCAAATTCCATCCATGAGCACTCAGAAGTCCCCCCCCAGGACCAGTGAAATTCCACATTTGAACCTGATACGGTCCTTTGATTTAGAATGACCAGCCTTGATAGTCGAGGTAATAAAATGGAGTGAAATACTAAATCAATTACAGGAATTACAGGAAAAGGAATTAATATTTTACATACAGAAGTGCAGTTTGCTACTGCAGAGCGTCTGAAACCTCAGACACGGCCATTCTCCAGTTCACGGGTGCTTTGGTCAAATTTGTCAATCTACAACCCTATCCTGGCTTTGGGCAGTATTTCACACTGCAAATTTGTCCCACGGGTTAACACATCACATTAGGCATAACTGTCCTTGTTGCCCTATCAGCACTGACCTTAGTCTGACAAATCCAAGCCAGCGTTCAACTAACGCCCAAGACTGGCTTGGTCTTTACTGGCAAGTTAATTCCCTACATAATCATTTTAAACATGTCCTGTGGTAGAAGGCGGCAACTGCGTAAAGCTGCATGAGATTTTTATGCTCTCCTCCCAGAGAAGCATGCAAAACGTCAGACCTTCAGCGGAGATGAAAGAACCACAAGTTGAGACCTCAGACAAACACGAGGACCAGAGCTGCTGTTACTATAGTCCCAGAGTAGTGTTGGGGATGCAGGTTTAATGTCTAGGCAGAACAAGACAGCACTAATATAGTTGTCCTTTGCATTATTCCTTAACCCAGCCAATCCACTGGAAATTATTAACATGCAAGTTCAACCAGAATTATAATGTACACACATTATATATATATATATATATATATATATTATATATATAACTTGCACCTTATGGAACAGCCACCAACACAAACAGCTAGATATAAAACTCAAAGATATATAAAATCATTACAGGGTTCTTTCAGGAACACAGAGTTTCTTCCAAAAGCAGTCATCTCAGTCAGTCATGGTTAAGGTGAGGCGTACGTACGGTTTAACGGTTCTTGATTGGCAAACCCATCACATTCCTGTTCAAGAAAAAAATGACACCAGTCATTCACATGCCTCAAAGCAATATGGCACCTCTAAGACCAAGACAAGGCCCTACCCTCATACTTGCGACACAGACATCACACTATCACTTGATGGTTTCACAGTGATCTTCATCCCTTCCGCACTTCCGGATACCCTCCTCAATGTGACTCCCTGTACACTTTCCTTCCTACAGCAGCCTTCTGCCAGGCATGTCTGGCTCAGCGTCGACTTATCAGAGATGCGCAACCTAGGTTTCGGAATCTCTCCACATCTCACTACGTACAAGCCTGGCCTTTAAACCTGCGATGCACTCGTCCCTCCTAATCGCAATATGAACCTTTCGCTCAACTCCCTGTTTAATATGTGACCATCCCTTGACTTACAACAAATTAAATTACGTCTGCCCATCTGCGTAGGACTTTGGTTTGGAGTGCAATGCATCCTTTCAACAAGAACGGAAATGATCATTTTAATTTCCCTGTCATCCATGCAGTCTTTCTATCCATTGGGCACTAAATGAGAAGCCGCATCACAGCGATGGGGTGTGGTTGATACCTCAGAGTATCACATGAATCCATTGCAAGGTGGCACCGGCCAGCAGCAGAAAAGCCCTTTGTGATCAACAGGCTAGTTTTAGTGAGACACTATAACGCTTGAGGAAGACCTCTTTAAAATCGCACGCAAACGTCCCCCGTTTGTGTTCAGCACTCGTATCTGTTCCGACACATGGATGGGCGTTGGTGCGTCTTTAGTGACGCTTTATTTCCCAGAAGGGCACAGCGGGGGAGGGGGGTTGAGTATGGCAGGTTGAGCGGGCTCACAAGGCACAAACGAAAGGAGCCCTTTCATGGTTCCACCTGTGAGTCATATCCTGTTCTTTAGAGTCGCTGAGACAATCCCCGTGGCAACAAGAGCAGAGTTTCTCAGGTGACGTGGGGGTGGGGATTAAAAAAAAAAAAAAAAAAAAATGATAATAATAATAATTATTCACACATGGACAAGCTTCCCCACCCACCCCTGCAGCTCCAAGAAGTCCGAGCATCCAGGTGCTCAGTTGCCATTGATCTCAGGCGCATCCTTGGGGACAAGGAGACTCATCCTGCCCGGGGCACTGGCTGCACTCTTGATCACTTCCATCCACCTGTAGGGGAGCAGATGAATGGGGTCACAACTGCACCCAAACTAAGCTTCACCTCAGTTTCTGCTTCACTCATGTGAATGTGTGACAGCCATCTCACCTGGAAAACGTGTACTCGCTCTCTGCCCGGAAGTAGTACACATGGGATTTGAACTGCAGCTTGAAGACGTACTCCTTGTGGACTCCATCAAACTCGCCCGGCCTGCTGACTGTGTAGCCCAGCAGGGGGAGACTGGCCAAGGGGAAGTCATCCTGCACACAAGTGGAACACAGATCAACATGCACACAGGCATGGGTGGAGTGCAATCCCGGCGAAGATGAACAAACCCTGCTTGTTCTCCACAGCTGAAAGGTATTTGCAAATCTGGGAGCTGAGCATTTAATAATTATCCCGCTATTGGGTCAAAGGGAACAGTAATGCTTGCCATTGAAGTACCAAAAGAGGTGCACACTGAACGCCATGGCCGCTCATTCAGAGGAGCTGTGAGTATCGGACATCTGGCAGCCCCCCAAAACCTCGAGACTCACTATGACTGCGGGAGCAGGAGGACAAGTCATGAGCAGGTGCCTGGTGGACCTGCCACCTCAGTCCAGCTACCTGGTGCGTCTTGTAGAAGAACAGGCAGAAGTTTGTAAAGACCACCCACAGCTTCTGCCAGCCGTTGCTGTTCTTGAACTTTCTGAGAAGGTATCCAGAGAGCTGATTCTGGGGAAGAGAGGTTGGGAACAGGGTCAGACTGCATACTGCAGTATGCGTCCTCACTTAAATCTGGCTCAGTTTTGCCCACTCAAGCATTTGCGCAAAGTCTTTGCCCCTTTATTCGAGTGGTGCCTCTACCACTGCACGCAGATGCCAACTGCCTGCAGAGACTCGGGCGAGAAGCCAGCAACAAGACAGAAGGTGGCACAGGGCAACGGATTAAACCCTTCTGATCTGGCTAAAAGGAAAGTGTCAGCCTTTAAAGGAGTTAGCCTGTCAAATGGTCACGTTAGATTTAAGGTTGACAGGGGTGGAGCAACTTTGATTGTATTAATAAAAAAAAAAGTCCGTTTTAACCATGAATGTGTTTATGTGTGGGATGAAGCAGATTGATAGGGCATCATATGAGGTTATCGGAAATAAGCGGTAAACCGAGGCCTCAGGTGAATGCACAATGCATTCCTACAACAGGCTAATAAATGCGTACAGCATACTTTCATTACAATGTTACTCATTGACGGAATTCTAATGAGCTGATTCCGGAACTCTCATGATGAGCTCCCGGTTATGTGATATTTACTCCCATTGGAAATGTGTGGGAACCCTCCACGTCGGACAGCATCACGGTGGCTAGATCACACGCACCAATACAAGTCTAGAGTGTCTACAGGTCCCGCAGTACCTGATTCATGCGCAGGTAATCGGACAGAGAGAGGTTCTGGTTACGGTACCAGCACACATGTGTGATGGTGTTGGGCCTCTGGCCCTGACCCAGGAGGTACCGAGGGGGAAGCTCCGGAGATACGGCCGGAGAGAAGACTGAGGGGCAGGAGGAGAAGTAGGGAGAGAGGAGAGTGGAGAAATTGTTAGTGCTCATTTAGGGATGGGCTTAGGGCGAACATCTCCCAGGACCTGATGGCTCAGCTGTTAGGTCAGAAAGGAAAGTAGTTAGTCTTAGAAGAGAAGGCCGATCAGCAGGGGAAAGGCGACCTCATCTGTCTCACATGAGGTTCCGGGCGTCTCCCCTTTGTGTGAAACGCTTCCTAGAAGCATCACTCTAAACAGGGCTCAAGCCACCGGCAGCGGAAATTCCAGACGAGGCCATGGGTGCCGATTTAACTGGAAGAAGGGAGGCACTTCTCTGCTAGACAGACCAGTAGAGTGACGCGAGAGACGGGGCAAAGCTGAAACCAGAAGCGTGAAGGACGTGGGTGAGCAAAAGGAGCCAGATGACAGTGGCGGCCATGGAGCAGTTAGCAGCGACACTGAGCCTATAGGCATGAAGAAATGGTGAGGAACCCTGGTGTGATGAGGCCTACACAACATGCTGGCTTCAGCTCTACCTGCTTCGTTATAGAAGGATCAGCAGAAATGTAAGTTAAGACGGCAGCCCCTGTGGTCCCATTAAAGGAAGAGGGTTCCCGACCCCAGAACACCCCCTTCCCCATACACACTGCACATCTGTCAGCCTACACCTAGCAGAAGTCGTCTGACTGCTTAAACACAGTGTTAACATGGCAGTGAGATGCCCTGCAGGAACCTGCAGCTCCAGTAGGTGGCACTGCAGAGAAGTACTGATTCTAACAAATACCACAAGCCTTCCTTATATCTCATGACTGGAAAATCTAGTCCTTACAAGGACTTGACCGTCCGTGCTTGAAAATACACTTGAGCCTGGCAAGGACTACAAGGGAGGCTCTGTGCACTGGGGCAGACGTATCTGGACAGGGGTACCTCCACGGAGAGGCTGTGGTCAGACATGGAGACGCTGGTGTTGCGGTGCCAGCACACATGCATGGTGGTGTTGGCGCGGTTGTGCGTCTGCCTGTCCAGCGAGCTACGGGATGAGTGCGTTTCGTCCTCGGACTCCTGCTCCAGGGACACCTCGTCAGAGGACCCTGCCGGGGACGAGGGGAGGCGCAGGCTTCAGCGTTAATTACACACAAGGAAAATTCTTCTCCCCCCCCCCCTCACCAGCACCTCAGGAAGTAAAAAGTCAGGAAATTCGAGGCAGGACACACTAAGAAACAGACCTTAAGGCATCATGCACCTGAAAGGCAACAAAGATGTAAATTTCCTCACAGCATTGACTCTTCTGCAAACAGAGATTGAAAGTAAATTGTAAACCAGTGTTTCTCAATCCTGTCTTCGGGGAGAGCCACCTGTAAACAGGTATTTGATGTTCCTGATTGGCTGCGGGCTGAGGGGGTGGCAAAAAATGTGGCCCATCGGGGGTCCTTAGGACAGAGTTGAGAGACTGCACTAAACAGACCCCCCCTTCCTTTGGTTTTTTGAATAGGAAGACCATGCCAGTCACCCTAATTCACATGCAACACTCAAAATGTTCCTGTTGTCAAACCTAGTTCTGACCTTCCTGTCAGCAGCCAGCAAAACGCAAGTCACCAGCTGCAGGGGAACGAGTACCTGCAGAAGGTGCCAAAGAACACAGTGACACGCCCTTCCGGCCATCTCGTCCTTCCGTTGCATTGGCACTTTGGTGACTTTCATGGGATAATTTTAAGCAGAGCAGTGCCACGCCCCGGTCTCGGCACAGTCCAACGCAAGTGGATCCCCGCCAAGCTTAGACACACAGCTTTGTAAAGTTTTTGTCGTGGGTGTTTTAAAATCCACTTGGTCACCCCTGTTTACTAAACTGCAAAAGAAAAGGCAGCTTTGTGTGAAGGTCTTGGGAAGAGGCTCCCGCCCTGTTCTGGCTGCACGTTTGGCAGCCGCACAGAGCAGGAACGAGCTACCACATGGGGGGTCTTACTGTTTGAGCGATCGCCCTGCCCCGAGTCCAGGAAAAGCCCCGATTTCTCCAGGGACATCTTGGCCAGGTCGATTGCCTGGTTCAGGTCCTCTATCCACTTGCCCATCTCCACTTTAGAGCTGAGAAGAATGGAAATAAAAACACCAAGATGCCAATTTAACAGCCAGTCATCTTCAGAAACCTGCTTTGTTACTGAGATCTTGGGCCTCGGCATGCAGGAACATGAGATGAGCTGGCCGACCGACTGACCTAGCAGCCACCACGATGGTCCTCTGCACAGAGTAGATGGTGAAACAGTGGGGCACGTTCCACTCGTTCTCGCTCTCCTCAACCTGCACGGAAGCAGAAGGATACAGGGAATGTGGGGCAGTGGAGGGATGGGCAGACAGGATCCCTTATAGCATACTACCGTACTTGCGTATCACACACACTACCATACAAAACATTGTTCACTTTTCTCCTAGAAGTGCAAAGACACCAACAGCAAGGTCTTCTGAAGACCACCATGGCCTTTCTATAGCTTCTGCTCTAAACAAGCAATTCTAGGATTTTTTTTTTTTATGCAGGGCGAAAAAAAGAGGGGCCATAATTCATACAGAGGGGCCAACCTTATTAGCCAATGATATGTTTTGAATCATTGAGTGACGGGAGTGAGAATTCCAGGAGCCAATCAGCTTGTAGCCCTGTACCTACGTGTCAACATACGCCTGCTGCCTAACCATTGACAGGTGGCTGTCTGCCAGGAGGCCACCATTACTCACCGGTACATCCAGCAGTATGATCTGCAGGTGGGCGGGGGAGGGGGCGAAGCAGAGACAGGCAGGTTATCACAGGCCGTAACCCAGCCTAGACTGACAGCCACCCTGAACGCCCAAGGGTGTCAGTTACCAACGCAGATGAATGAGAGCTTTGCAGGGCAATCCTTACAAGCAGCTCTCAGAAGATCGGCGCCACCTGTTCATTACAGTCATTTAAGATCTGGTCCATGAATAGTCTAATTAGGTTCTTGCTTTGTTGGAAGATGTCGTGTAGCTCCTGCTCCAATCCCATTTACGCTCACGCCTGGGCTTTCATTGGCCCATCAGCTTTGCCACACTTATGCCTAGTCGACTCCTCGATTGCACATATGCTTGTGATGTGCCATTTTCCTGACTTGGCATCACTTTGGACAAAAGAGTCTGCTAAATGTGTAAACTGAACATTTAAGACCACTGCAGGTGACGATGAGCAAGCGCAGAGCGGAGTGCACTCGTCTGAACACCCGAGCCGTGCTCAGGGACACCGTGGAGCTGATGCCGCCTGGAGCAGACGGGGACCCGGGAGCCCGGCTGGTTAGCGAAACGTCACAAAGCCCCTCATTTCCAAGGGCCGCTCACTTTAAATGCCGAGAGAGAGCAGCCACTCCGCTTATTAACATGAACTATACTGGCCTGTGACCATGACGTTTATTAGACCGGTAATAAATAAATAACTGGATGTGACGGATATGGCTGATGGAGAGGTTAAGGAGAATGGCCTGACGGCCTTTCACACTCACGATCATGCCGTGGAGGGGCAGCTGGCCGTGCACTTTGAACTGGTTTGTGGCCGTCACCCCTTTGCTGGTGTACAGGAGCATGTCTGAAAACTGCAGGCGGGACAGCAGGATTACTCCAATGAGCAGCTGACTCCATAAAAACAACAAATCCCAAGCTTTGGACTAAGTTTAGGTTTAATTCGGGATAGGTTATAAAGCAGACAGCTCTTAGACTACCTACCAAGAAGAACATCCTCTGCTGCAGTCCCTTTTTGGTGAGCTTGAACAGACAGCCCTCTCGGATGAACTCCTACGAGCGAGATGGAACACCATAGCACAGAGCGCTATGAAATATGACTGCATGTCATGTACGTGAAGTCTCATTCTCTGACACGCACAGCCGTCCGCAAACCCGGACGCGCTCCCTCACTCACCCTGCCGGGAGTGATGAGACTCTCCATTCCAATGAGGTCCCTCTGGAGCTCCGTGAGCTTCTGGAAGTTCTCCAGCCGGATGAGGCTGCTCTGCAGCTGGGCAGCCATCCCAGTCACCTCCTTCAAGGCCCCTGCAGGCCGGTCCATGGTCACAGGGTTTGGGGGAGGGGAGAGAGAGGTGGGGTCAGTCCCTCTAACGGCACCACATGCAGAACCGAACCAGAGAGCAGGGACTGACTCTGTTTCAGGTGACAAAAGAGCTCTGGCTCCTGCAGAGTTTAAACCCCAAAGGTCATGCTGAAGCTAAGATTATGTTCTTTGGCTTTTATCTCAGGCAATGCATGCAAACTCTGGTAAAGTCTGAATGGCAAGTGAGGCGGGTACGGCCAGAGGAACCAAATTAAGGTGCAGAAAGATCTCAGATTCGAGTCCTCATTCCCTGCACTCTGGCGGACCTTCTGGCCCATGGGGACCTCACCCTTGCAGTCGTCGAAGTCGCGGTGCTCCGGAGTGTAGTGCTTGCACAGACGCTCCAGGATCAGTTTGTAGTGCATCAGCCGCTGGATAGGCTTCAGCAGGAAGGTATTGAGGGGCAGGTAGCACACTTTCTGCAGCTCGAACTCCTTGTAGACCATCTCTAGCTTCTTTAGGCGCTTAGTGGCCTTCTCCAGCTCCGTCAGCACCTCGTCGTGCTTCTGCAGGTAGCTGGTGAACTCCTGCAGAAGGAATGGATCAGGGCTATCAACCACCACAGTCTAACGGAACCCAGCAGATCTGCAAGCACATGGATATGACAGCAGCTGGCAGAGCCCCTGGTCCAGATGTTTTGAAGGACAATGTGAAATGAAGCCAGTGGCGAGATCCATCAGCAGGGTCACCTTCAGAGCACACATGTTCTTCAGCATCACATCGCCGATGTGCTGGTAGTCTCCCTTAACATGGGCATTGGATCGACCCTCCCTGGGGGGGACACGGTGACACCCATTTATTTAATACCACTCACATGCCCCTGACCCCCCACCACACACACGTAACCCGGAACACAGACCAGAGAGCCAGCCTCTGGTCAACCTCCTTGAGGAACCCTCGATGGAACTCATAGATGGGGTCGATGTTGGAAAAGAGGAGGGTCATGAGACCTTCGGGCATGGCACCCTCCTTGATGACAGCACTGCGGAACCACTGGAAGGCACAGAGGCGACAGCCGAGGGTGAGCCTACCACACATGGATCCTAGCCAAGCAGCAGTGCATTATGGGTAGGGATCAGTACAGCTTACCACTGTGATGACCTCCAGGTCCTTCAGATAGGTCCTCTCTGTGGTCAGAATCTCTTTGGCAATAAAGTACGCCTTGTCAGTGGGATATCTCTGGAGCAGTCAAACACAAAATCAGCACACATCAGCCACACTTAATCGAGGTCTTTATTTGGCCACTATCTGGAGCATATGCATGATAAGCGGGAGCAAAATCTTCACAAAAAAAAAAAAAAAAAAAACTGCAGCGAAAACAGAATAACTGTAAGCAAATGTGAATTAAGAGGGCGACGTGTCCCTGAGACTTTGGCAGTAGTGAGCAGGTAGTCTGCAGAACTTCTTTCAAAGTTTCACTCATCTGCAAGTTCTCAGCACTTTTTAAAAGTTACTCAGTTTTCTTTGGAGTGAAACAGCCTCGATGAAAGAGGAAGGGGAGAGAGGGGAGGGGTGGGACTATTGCCCGAGGAGGCTTTTAAAACACACACACACACACACACACACACACACACACACACACACACACACACACACACACACACACACACACA
>JABFEA020000046.1:3200885-3220845 GCA_019775915.2 Cyphomyrus plagiostoma
TGAAATAAATGTGGGGGGGGGGGGATACTAATACTGTACCTAAGAGGCATGTGCCCCTGTGCTGCTGACCTAGACCACCAAATGTGTGGGGGGGGGGGAAGGGGCTGGTGTTTGGAAACCTTGCAAAAGCACCAGTAAGCAACTGGAATTCAGCTGGCTGCTGTTTGCCAGGACCAGCAGGAGGGAGTTTCTGGAGGCTCTCGCTCCCTGTGAAGGTTGCAAAAAGGGAATCTGCACATTCCTGATTTTAAAGATCTGGCTTGTACCCGAAGCTCTGTGGGTGATGTGGGTAGAGCAGTCTAGGTGTGCCAACCTTCTTACATTGTGGTTTCAAGTAATAAATGCTTTTTTTATTCGTGTATGTAGTTTTAAGTTGTGCCAGTGAGAGGGTGATGCCCGTCTAAGTTGGTTAATGCAGGTTATGGTTGCTTTACAGTACCATACTTGGTTTCTACTGCCTGATAGGAACTTGATTTGATACCCACGGGACCATAGTGAGCATCAGCAATACTTACTGTTAACGTGTGGTGGTCTGTGGCTTCCTGTTGTAGGAGCAACGGCAAGTATTGTTCTTCTGTAGGCTCTGAAGAGCTTCTGAATAGAGAACTGGGGTTAACGAACAAATCCTCTTAACTCGTAAAGATGCATGGTAATCTTTAGAGGTGTCCCTAGCCATACAAAGGCACACCTTGGGATCCCCCTTCTCTTTGGGGGGTTTTCCGCCGCACTGAGTACCGTACTTTTCATGTGGTACTTTCCCTCTTTCATTGACCTCCAGCTGAGTACTAGTACCTCACCTTAAGTGCCAAACCAGCTGGGGTACTACTTTGGTATTTGGAGGTGGGACCTTTGTGGATTTTTGGTTACGCAAATAGCCTGTCTCTGAAGCACGATACAACTGCTATTGTTAAAAAAAAAAAAAAAAAAAAAGTTACAAACTCTGAAAACAATGAAAGTAAAAAGAAATGAATTGCGATCTGGTAGGAAGAATGGATACAAAAAGGATGCGTTTTCCGAAATGCTCATGAAAAAGCAGTGGGTTTTTAAACCTGTTCAATCTATAAAAGTAATAATTAAAATTAGAGGTAGCTAAGGCTTTTGTTTCTATGACCATAAAGATGTTTAAACAAAACTTCAGTTACAGAACTGAAAGTAAGAAAAAGCCTGATGGTAAACTGCATGTGCATGACATGTGGTGTCAGTATTAATATCACACGTCGCAGTCATTTTTCAAATTCGGTACAAAATACCCAGTCTCGCGGTGTGACGTCATTCGTCACTGGTACCGGTTTTTACGCCACTGGAAATGAGCTACCAAAAGTAAGGTACCTGATGCGGTGGAAAAACCCCCTATTTTTTTTTTTTTTTTTTTGGCTGCTTTTCTTTGGCTAATTTTTTTTTTTGTACCCAGTCCAGGATTTCATCAACCTAATCACCAAACTGTATAAGACTGAGTTTGGATTGAAAGGCCGGTTTCGTGATTTGGTTGGGGGTCCCTTGTGGTGTACAAGGGACCCCCAACCAAATCACAAAACCGGCCCTTCAATCCCAACTCAGTCTTATACTTTGCTGGTATACAGTAATGTCATAAGCCCATTTTCCCTATCCCCAGTGACACACTCGGACTCCGTGTAAAAGTGGGATTTCGACCATGAGCTCCGTCGCCGTACTTACGCAGGAAAGCTTCAACGAGCACCGCAATGGTCTCCTGCCTGAGCAGGTTGGCGGTAAGTATGACTTCCTTGTGTCTTACGGACTCCTTTTGGCATTCCTGTGCTCTCGGCTGGGTACTCTTAACTGAGGTTGAAGGCTATTGCCCTGTCCCTGCAGTTGCCGGTGCGGGGTCTAGTGAGACCGGGGATGATGACGTTTGGCCAACCTACAAAGATGCCTTTCCCCCTCTGCCTGAGAAGGCCACTTTGCTTGAGGGAGTTCAGGAGCCAGGCAGTGCTTGGACCAAGATTCGTCCTCTGAAATCCTCTGTCATCACCCAGGCAAGTTTTTATATGCTGTCAGAATAGTTGCTGGGGGTTTTTGGACCTTGGCCAGCAGGCACTCACTTCTATTTTTCTTATCCAAGGTTTTCCATGTGCCCCTGGAAGAGCGCAAGTACAAGGACATCAACCAGTTTGGTGAAGGCGACCAGGCCAAGATCTGTGTGGACATCATGCACAAGACTGGCGCCCACCTGGAGCTCTCCATGGCCAAGGACCAGGGCCTCTCCATCATGGTGTCTGGGAAGCTGGATGCAGTCATGAAGGCGCGGAAGGAGATCGTATCTCGACTGCAGACTCAGGTCGGCCCATAATTCTTAGTGCATGTCCCTTCTGTTGGACGATAAGCATCTGTTTATTGGTCTAAAGGTTAATAAAAGCTCTTAGTATGATTCTCGGTGAACAATTAGGAAACTGAATGCTGTACATTTTGGTTGACCAAATTCTTGTAATTTGGGAATATGAGTACATGTATTTAGTATGTACCAAGTGGTAAAGTCAGTTTTCACTCGAATCTCTCTAGTGCCATGTGTCAAATGAACGATCAGACTGGCTGTTTTCAGACTTCAGTCCTTCCCGGTGTCCAAAAATGTCCGAGTACTGTACTTATTGAATTGTTAGCTGACTTATTGGTCGAATTCCTTAGTGGAACAGTGCTACTTCTGGCCTGTTGAAAAGCTCCCACCCAAATCTTCTGGCTCAATTTCAAATGTTGCCAGTATGACCATTTACATTTTAGGTTTCTTGGGGAAAGTGGCTAGTATGAATGGTCGGAGGTTTCTTTTTACTGTACAATGCATAAGCTATTTCTGAAATTTTACGTTTAGTTAACTGATGCCTCCATTCTATTCTGCAGTTTCTCATTTCTCTTAAATGGGTATTTCTGTGATTCTTTGGAAATTTCAATGTAAGATTTTAAACATATGCTGGAAATGAGCAGCTGATCGCGTCATGTCCTACAGGCCACTGCCACCGTGGCGATCCCGAAAGAACACCACCGCTTCGTCATCGGCAAGAACGGGGAGAAGCTGCAAGAACTGGAGCTGAAGACCGCCACCAAGATCCAGATTCCTCGGCCAGAAGACCCCAGCAACCACATCAAGATTTCTGGTACCAAAGAGGGCCTGGAGAAGGCCAAGCACGAGATCCTGCTCATCTCTGCTGAGCAGGTACCACATCTTCTGGGACCTGTTAATGAAGGCTGCGTTCAAGAAATCTGCTGCCTTTTTGGCTGTGTAACTCCATGGGCTGCAATCCAGAGTGATTAGTTCATATTCTACATGAATGGCTATTTAAGTGGGACTAAACTAACACTAATGCCAAGGTCATATGTTGATAATATGCCCTTATGGCTGATAGCCCATGTCTTCGACTTGCTCCAACTAAATATTAACATCTAGCTTGTGTTCTGCCCCCTAGGACAAGCGTGCTGTAGAACGCATAAACATCGACAAGGTGTATCACCCCTTCATAACTGGTGCCTTCAACAAGGTCGTGAATGAGATGATGCAAGAAACAGGCACTCGTATCAATGTTCCTCCACCCAGCGTGAACAAAACGGAGATCGTGATAACTGGGGAGAAGGAGCAGGTGGCCCAGGCTGTGGCTATGATCAAGAAGATCTTTGAAGAAAAGGTTAGCACATCAGTTGGGTGTGACATCTGTAGTGTACTTGGTCAGCAGCCTTAAGGATTTAAAATAACACCATGAGTCTGTACTAGATACTTGATATCGTGTAACACTGACTTCATTAAATTCTTCCAATGCAGAAGAAGAACGCTACCACCATTGCGGTAGAAGTTAAGAAATCTCAGCACAAGTATGTCATCGGCCCGAAGGGAAACACTTTGCAGGAAATCTTGGAGAAGACTGGCGTTTCTGTCGAGATCCCACCTTCCGATAGCAGCTCTGAAACCGTCATCCTCCGTGGAGAGCCGGACCGGCTGGGCCAGGCCCTCACTGAGGTTTACGCTAAGGTACCTGGAGTCTCCGTTAAGACGCCATAACGTGAGACTTGCTAAACAGATCCGAAGTTTGATTTTAATGTTTGTATTGATTGGCAGGCCAACAGCTACACTGTGTCCTTAGTCTCAGCTCCTTCCTGGCTTCATCGGTTCATCATTGGCAAAAAGGGGCAGAATTTGGCCAAAATTACTCAGGCAATGCCAAAGGTCAGTGTCCTCTCTTATCTCCCCAAGTTCTTGCCGTTCAGTGTGGCAGAAGCAATTAATCAAGCTGTTCTTGTTTGTAGGTGCATATTGAGTTTACCGAAGGGGAGGATAAGATCACTCTGGAGGGACCCACAAAGGACGTACGGCAGATGCACAGCCAGATTGAAGCCATCGTTCTGGATCTGGTGAGTAAACCTTGAATTCAATTCCCCTTTCCCCCCCATCAGATGGCATCATTTACTATGCTCAGTTTGAAGCCATCTACTTTTTGGACGTGGAAGTTTCAGTTTAAGCGGTTGGACTTTTTTTGAACGTCAGCCATCGTTTGGCAGGTGAGCCGCATGGACTATGCAGAGATCAGCGTGGATCCCAAGTTCCACAGACATCTGATTGGGAAAGGTGGCGCTAACAGTAAGTATGGGGACACTGTGTCCAGCGGGAAAGTGCGTTTGGGGGGAGACACTTAAACCATCTGTGGTTGGAGCCGCAAACCTTTTTTTTTTTTTTTTTGTGTAACTTCAGTTAATCGAATCAAGGAGCAGCACAAGGTGTCTGTCCGCATCCCCCCTGATAATGAAAAGAGTAACCTGATCCGCATTGAGGGAGACCCAAAGGGAGTGCAGGAGGCCAAGAAGGAGCTTCTGGAGCTAGCATCGCGCATGGCAAGTGCAGCTTTGCGTTTCCCATCCATGCTGACCAAGTACAAGCGGCTGCCGGTGCCCGTGCCATGAATGTGCCCGGCCTTCTGACATTTTTGCTTCCTGTCCTACACCACAGGAGAACGAGCGTACAAAGGACTTGATTATCGAACAGCGTTTTCATAGAGCCATTATTGGACAGAAAGGAGAGAAGATTAAAGAAGTCCGGGACAAGTTCCCAGAGGTAATTTGTTAGGTGGAATATTTCAGTCAAATAATCTTACTAGGTTCCTCCCAGTGAAGCACGGAAATGTGACAGCCATCTAATTCTTTGAAGGTCATCATTAACTTCCCTGACCCTGCTCAGAAGAGTGACATCGTTCAGCTACGAGGTCCTCGGAATGAGGTTGAAAAATGTTCCAAATTTATGCTGAAGATGGTGGCTGAAATGGTAAAGATCTAAGCACACTCTCATAATTCATCCTGTCTGGTTGGTTTCATGACTTGTGATGGGCATTGACAGCCCAGATTTTAATTCAACCCAAACATTGAATGTGCATCTCTCGTCCTAGGTGGAGAACAGCTTTTCTGTTTCCGTCCCGATCTTCAAACAGTTCCATAAGAACATTATTGGCAAAGGAGGAGCAAATATTAAGAAGGTGAGACATTAATTTTGCTTGGACAGAATGTGGCAGGTTTGGCTTGGGTTCTTGACCTGTCAGGACCTGCCGTTTTTTAGATTCGTGAAGAGACCGGCACAAAGATCGACTTGCCCGCCGAAAACAACAATTCTGAAATGATCATCATCACTGGGAAGAAGGCAAACTGTGAGGCAGCGAGGAGCCGCATCCTTGCTATCCAGAAGGAACTGGTTAGTGCTTCTGAAATGCAGATCTGTGCCTTGGAGCCTCATCTGCAGTAACTGAACGACAAGATTCTGATGTTGTCTTTTGCGTTTTAGGCCAATATCACAGAGCTGGAGGTTTCAATCCCTTCAAAACTGCACAACTCCCTCATTGGATCAAAGGGTCGCTTTGTGCGTTCCATCATGGAAGAGTGTGGAGGCGTGCACATTCACTTTCCAACAGAGGGCTCTGGCATCGACACCGTCACCATTCGTGGGCCGGTGGAGGATGTGGAGAAAGCAAAACGGCAGCTGCTGTCTCTCGCCGAGGAGAAGGTATGAGGTTTACTCATAGTTCCGGTTAGTTGTGGGTTCTAAAGCTTCTTCACCTCATTACAGTGCACTCATTGTTCGGTGTCTTTCAGCAAACAAAAAGCCACACAGTGGAACTACGTGCCAAGCCCGAATACCACAAGTTCCTCATTGGTAAGGGTGGCGGTAACATCCGGAAAGTACGGGACAATACCGGAGCTCGTATAATTTTTCCGACGGCGGATGACAAGGACCAGGAGCTGATCACTGTAGTGGGGACAGAAGAGGCTGTGCGAGAGGCAGAGAAGGAGCTTCAGAGCCTTATTAAGAGCTTGGTAATGTGCTACACCCTCTCCTTTCCATTAATTTCTAGCCAATATCTTTGTGGTTTTAGAACCTTTCAAATTGCCTCTAACTGTTAATGATTTCCTGTGTCGCCATTAGGATAATGTGGTAGAGGACTTCATGACTGTGGATCCAAAGCACCATCGCTACTTTGTGGCACGTCGTGGCCAGGTCCTGAGGGACATCGCAGACGAGTATGGAGGCGTGATGGTGAGCTTCCCTCGTACTGCATCCCAAAGCGACAAGGTGACCCTTAAAGGAGCCAAGGACTGCGTCGCAGCTGCCATGAAGCGCATGCAGGAGATTATTGAGGACCTGGTGAGTCAGACCTTATGGGGCCATGTGCATGGGGAGGGAGTGCATTGGGCCTTTTCTGCATGCACAGTGCTTTAGAATTTATGAAGAGATTTGTCTTGTATTCCAGGATGCTCAGGTGACCATGGAGTGTGTGATCCCTCAGAAGTTCCACCGCTCTATAATGGGTCCCAAGGGATCCCGCATCCAGCAGATCACCAGAGATCACAATGTGCAGATAAAGTTCCCCGAGAGGGAGGATCTCCAGGGTAAGACTCTTGGTTCTGATTCTTGATCTAATTCCAGCAGAACTGTGGGTACTGTTAGTCTGTGGTATTAATGGGACCGTCGGACCTGTTGGACGAGGCTCGTAGTCGGCTGTATTATAAATATGCCTTTAAGCCTCTACGTTCTCAAGCTTACTTAAGAAGCGGCCTCCTGTTTTTCCAGCTCCAGCTGCTGAGTCTCTCATTCAGGAAAATGGGGAAGCCAGGGATAAGGGCGTTACTGACCCTGCCACTCCCAAGAAGTGTGACGTCATCGTGCTCTCTGGCCGTAAGGAACGCTGTGAGGCAGCTGTGGAAGCTCTTAAGGTTTGTGTTTAGTTTCGATGTGGCCATATTTGCTTCCTCGCAAGAGTTAGCTCTGCGGGGTCATCATGTTTTGGCATTATCCAAGTTGTCCTAACCTTAATTGTTTGACACCAGGCTTTAGTTCCTGTGACAATTGAGGTAGAAGTTCCATATGAACTTCATCGCTACATCATCGGCCAGAAAGGCAGTGGAATTCGCAAGATGATGGATGAATATGAGGTAAGCCTTCCTTGTAGGAGTATATAGTCTGGCGAAGGCAGGGCTAGTTCTTTTCATTTGTATTGCTATTTAGGTTCTTGGTCTCTATGCTGTGAACCATTACCTGTCTGGTTGCATAACTCTGGAATTTTGAAACTGCAGTCTGAGAGCCTGGAATGTTCTCCCTCAGGTAAACATTCAAGTGCCTGCGCCTGATCTGCAGTCTGACATCATTGCCATCACTGGCCTGGCAAATCATCTAGACCGCGCCAAAGAAGGTCTCCTGGAACGTGTGAAGGAGCTGCAAGCAGAGCAGGAGGAGCGGGTATGTACAGGAGCTTCTCCATAGCTCCATGCGCTTCCTGTATAAGGTAGTAAACTGATGCAACTTAAGGATAATCAGCCTATATGAAGTCTTCTCCCACCATCTACAGAACTGAACAGGTGTACAGGAAAATCCACTTCCCTCCGATTTTTTTTTTTTTTTTTTTTGTGTGAGAATTTTTACGGTGTGGGTTGCGTGAAATGCAGCCACAGATTTTGTTTCATACTCTGCTGCCAGTTGGAGAGGCGTTGGATCAAATTTTCCAGTCCTTCGGAGCTTAATTGAGCGTTTTAATTTCATTTTAGGCTCTCCGGAGTTTTAAGCTAACCATAAGCGTGGATCCAAAGTATCACCCCAAGATCATCGGCCGCAAGGGCGCCATCATCACTCAGATCCGCAACGAAAATGATGTTAATATCCAGTTCCCTGAAAAGAATGATGAGAATCAGGTATTCGTAGGGGTTTTGGGTTGTGGTTACGTTTGGCTGTCGCAAGCTGTATGCTTCGTTGACCAGTGCTCCCCATGCCTCAGGACCAGATCACCATCACAGGGTACGAGAAGAATACGATCTCCGCCCGAGATGCCATTCAGGCCATTGTGGATGAGCTGGAAGAAATGATTTCAGAGTGTATCACCCTAGACAGCAGAGTACACGCCCGCATCATTGGGGCTCGTGGAAAGGGAATTCGCAAGATCATGGATGAGTTTAAGGTAGGCCTTTGGAAAGGTTCCCGTAAACTAACGTGGTATTTTTGGATTTGGCCAAAACTCCAGATTCACAAATTTGGATTTGTGTTGATCCTTAAGGTTGTCTAAGGTCGTGTTTCCCAACCTGGTCCTTGGACCCTCTCTGCCAGAACGTCCACATTTTTGCTCCCTACTGGGAGGGAGCAAAAATGTGGACGATCTGGATGTAGCTGAGGAACAGGTTGAGGGGAAACGCTGGTCTGAGGTTGTTTGTTAGCTTGGTAACGGCACAATCTGTTTGCTTAGGATGTCTCTCTCAAAACTACCTCTGTCATCCTGTTTCAGGTGGACTTAAAGTTCCCTCAGAGTGGTGCTGCAGATCCCAATGCTGTCATTGTCACTGGGCACCCAGAGAATGTCGATGAGGCCATTGATCACCTCCTGAATCTGGAGGAGGAATATGTAAGGCTCATTCTGTGCCTCTGCTGCTGCTCCTGTTCCTTTACCATGGCTCTTTACATTAACCTCCTTCGCTACAGATGGCAGATGTGACTGAAAATGAATCCAAGCAGGCCTACATGAAGACACGCGCCAGTGCAGCTGCTGCTACTACAGGGGATGAATCCAGGGGCCCATCGAAAGGGTTTGTGGTGAGGGAGGCGCCGTGGGCCACCAATGAGGTAAGCTGCAGCACCTGAAGTAGGACAACCTGTCCAATCGTTAAATGGACAGATCACCTAAAAAATGAAGATGTTTTAGAGGGGCTTCAGTGCCATCTATTGATCTGTGTTCTGCTGGGAGTTGCCTAGTTTTGGGGAGAGTGGCATTCTTGCTGCGATCAAAGCACAGAATCAACATGTCTGGAGAAATTCAACAGCAATGTCTCTTGCAAGACATCAAGACCTGGTTACTGCAGAAAATCCTCAGTCTTTGTAGTCAGCAGTTTTAATGTAGGAACTCTCCTTTTCTCAAAGCTCCACACCAGGTGTATCACTGTGCAGAGGATCACCAGGACGGTTGTCCTCATCTTCTGTGCAGTGATATTAGTATCACTACAAAGTCTGTAGGTCCTGAGTAACCGGGTCATTTCTAGCAAGACATTGCTGTTGAATTTTTCAAACTTTTTTGATGCTACAATCATCGCAACGAATGCCATTCACTCCCATTATATTTGAGATGCCAGATATCAAAACTAGGCAACAGGATAACCCTCATGGATAGCACTAAAGCTCCTCCAAAATGCATCTTGCTTTTGGAGTGAACTCCCACTTTATTATACAGTGTGTGTCTTGAGGTCTATCTCATTTCGGTTCTTCTAGGCACCGGATATGAGCAGCTCTGAGGAATTTCCAAGCTTTGGGGCTCCAGTGACCCCAAAATCGTCTTCTCCGTGGGGCCCAAAGCGTTTCTGAGAAGGAAGAATTGAAGGACGTGTGCCACCGATCCTGCCCCCCCCAACATGCACACAAGCTGGACTAATTGCAGACACTGACCCTCATGCATATGTACACCCCCATCTGAAACATCACATATCACCTGGCCATAGCTACCAGAAGGTCTTCTCCCTGCTCCTCCATGCAAATCAGAGGTTGTAGTCCTTATTGTTGTCTAAATATTTCATACTTTGGTCTTAACTCCATTTCATTTAGTACCTTCAATTTTAATTTCAAACTAATGGGATCACAGTAAATCTTATGCTTGAGTCCTGCACAACGGGTCACTACTTTTTTGTTCTCTGCCTGATTATAATTGCTCTTGGGGAACATGGATGTTGTCAGTTTCCAATAGTATGGAGACCTAGCAGTTCAATGTCCTATATCATTGTGGTTGAACTTGTGTGCAGTCCATGACATTGGTGAAACTGTGCTTCTTATTTCAAAGCTGTTGCCAAGGTGATGGGAGAAAGCTTGCCTTGGAAACAAATTGTTACCTCTGATGTGAAACCTTCCTTCGATTTGCACTTTTATGGAAGTGAAACTTACAGCTGGGCACCTGTCAAAGGCGGCGTCTGACCTGGAGCCATACAGAATCTGCCTTCAGCTACGGGCATTGCTGGGTGGCCGTGCGTTTGAGCTGGGGTGGGTTTGTCTTTAAGCAGGGCTTGAATGAGAATACTGGCTCTCGAACTTGTACGCAGCTTTAAAAGTATTGAAACGTCACTTGTCATACACTACAGGAATGTGCTTAACTTAAGCTGTACCTTAAGTTCCAGAACTGCCAGATTGTCTCAAGTACACTAACTGCACACGTCGTCTCCCCCACCCAAAAAGGAAAAACTGAGACCTCTTTTGTTCATTTTGTGTTTGGTCGTCCTTCTGCTGAAGATGTTAGTGATGTCTCCTGATCACTGTTACTGGTGTTACGGGGTCAGTGTCCTACTCCTTGTCTTCCAGTTGCTGGGGAGACTCTTTGGTTCCCATGGCAACAACCCTTCTGTCAGCCTTAAGAAAAATTATGCAAGAACAAAAGTTTAAATATCATATGGATAACACTGGAATTTTAAATGTCCAAAAATAATAAAAAAAAAAAAAACAGGAAATACTTTATGGCTTTTTTTTTTTTCCTTCTCTGTGACAATGAAAATTGTGTGTGCTTGGTTATGTAACAGATGTCAGCATTACGGGTTGGGCCTTCAGTGTGTGGGGAGCGGGGGGCCTCTTGGTCAGCTGCTTTAAAATGGCTGTCTCCATATCACCTTTTTCCATTTTAGCAGTTTTGAGGTTCGATTGTTTGGACTGCTGTCAGTTTCACTAGCATGACTAAGTTGCCAAATAAACATTCATTTACAAGTGCCTTGCACACCTCAAAATAACTGTTTTCTATACCTGGGTGCAATGTAAAATACAGAAAAATGTACATGTCTCTGGTTTGTGTTATGCTGCCACCCTGGCAGTTTTCTGAAGGGTCCTTAGGATGGTGCTCTTACCTGGGCTTCTGCCTGCTCACACATGTCAGGTTAAAGTTTGAATTGCTTTGCCATTCAGATTTGATATCTTGGTTAGGCTACTGTGCCCTTTTGTGGGTATGACATGGCATGGAGAATTGCAGGCACTGTTAATGTCTTTTTTTTTTAAATAGGTGATGTCAAAAGAATTCCATTAAGACCGCTTATATAATCTGATCTTAGAGCTTTTTGAGGAGGATGCAAGGAAGGTGGTGTAACGCTTATTAGCAGGGAACTGGGACCTGACCTTTGCAGAATGTAACTTGAAGGGTCCTCTGACAAACGGAGCACAAGCTTTGGTAATGGGGACATTGCTGCTGTACGCTGAGTTTATTTCTCTTATTGGGTGGGGAAGGGAATGAAGCTTTAAAAGTGGCGGTTACGATTTTCCCAGAGGGTTAGACGTAAATGAGTGAGACCTGCGGGGCCAACCCTTTACATCTGTTATGCTTTGAAAAGTGGTGAAAGGATTTAGCATCGAGTCTGGTCTCATTCGTCTGTGGGCGTCAGGAAAAACTGCAAATACGAGTTTATACTAAGATGTATGAACTTTAGCAGTCATACGTCACCTGTGTCCAGGAGTATTACACTTGAATTTGTGTTTGTTATGCTGCACATTTTAAAACTTGAAGCAATAACTAATGCATTTATAAATGTTTTATACTGACATATGTAAGGTTAAAAAAAAAAACTCCCCGTCCCGCGTGGAACCCCAGAATACTTCAGTTAAACTTCCCTTAAGTTTTCCTATTCAATTTGAATGGTACAGTTAGTAATATTTTTTTGGCCACTGGCTGATATTTTGGCGCTGTTTCGACGCTTCCGAACACTTTCCTTAGTCAGCACTGACAGGCGATGGGACACTGATGTTGGAATTCAGAATAACTGCTGGAACTAATATTAATATTACAATGAACCTGGTGATTCATCTAAAAACCCGGCACTAATCGAACGGAAAGGACAGCTCTCCAAGGTAAACTGCACCGTAATCTTTCATCGTAATATTTTAGAAAGCATTTTAACGTTGCTGAATATAACTTTGTCTGTCAATCGCTAATTTGTTAGGCAGTCAAAACGCGATGTTTGACGGAATTACTTATTGATCCATTTATTAATCTAGACATTGTCGATTTATGGAAACGAGGGATTTGTAGTTAAACGAGGACCCTGGTCGAATAGAATGAGTCTACAGCCAGATTACGAAATAATTGGGATTGCTGCATGTTTTATAAACTAACGTTGCACTAATGCTACACTTTCCTGTACAACATACTCTGGCGTTAACTTGCCTGTCAGTAAAGGATATTTTACTACAATTTATTTTACTCATATTGTTTACTGCCATTATAATTAACTTGGATATTAAGAATTCCTCAAATAATTATAAGTAATACACCCACTAAAGTTATTCATGGAAGCGTTATTTAGGTTTAAATCTATTACTTTACTATCAACTGATAAAGCTACTAGATACACGTCAGTTTACAGAAATCCTGCTCATAAATTCCATGTCCTTCTGTGTTTCTTTACTAGTAGCTGTCACTAGATATAGAAGTTTCTTCCGGGAGAGGTGACGTTGTGCTTCCGGAGAGGATCGAGATGCAACGTTGGTCAGCGGAGAAGCCAAATAACACATTGCCTGCTTCTTCAGAAGCAGTGTTAATCGTAAAACATTGTATTTGTACATATCCACTCTGTTCAGTTTATTATCCCAGTTTATTAGGAACACGTGTGTGTGTATATATGAGTATGCTAATTTCTCACTTAAAATGTTCGTTATAGCTGCACTTTTTAGGTTTCAGTTCGTGGTCAGCAGAGTGATCCCAGCATAAGTGGTCCCTTAACGCCAAGTGCCCCAGGGACTGTCTGTTTCCTACTGTTTCCTCTACGCCAGATCCTTGCGGTGCCTCCTGGGATGCTTTCCCAGCTGTCCCGAAGGAGCCCCCACATATATGCTGAACACTCACTGGTCACTTTTCCTTCACTGACTGTTTTTGAAACCTGACAGCATCACTATCAGTATTGTCACAGCATAATATTTTTAAATTATGGTTTTTGCCTTGATTTTACTGATTTGTTTAGGAATGTATGAGCAGGACTTCTATAAACTGACGTGTATCTAGTAGCTTTATTAGTTGTTAGTGTGCATGAGTCCTTTGTTAACATGCTATGAAATGCCATAACCCTTCCATCTAAGACAACGCATCATTCCAGCTGTTAGTATTCAACATACCTTCTTATCTTCATATCCCTGTGTATGAGAACCTGAGCATCTGTATCTTTCTATGTAAATAATCTCAATAAACAATGCATTTGATTAATAACTATCTGTCTGTCTAATAAACACCAGATGGCGTTTATTACACCTGTATCACTGCAATCGCACACACTGGCACTGCCCACCGTGCTCATCGCCCCGTTTACTGCTCATACACACAGTGGGTGGGGGTGTAGTACCCTGGGTGTATTGGGTGTATTAGGTGGCTAAGCAGCACACAGAGAGGAGGTCTTGTCCCAGCTGGATCATGTGTTAATGTTTTTTTTTGTTGTTGTTACTGTCTGTTGACATGCACACTTGACAGAGGGACGGGAAACTCGCCTGCTTTTCCGTTACATCTAAAAGGAGATCCACCCCCACCGCGAGGGGGCAGCAGCAGCTACTCAGTTACATAGTTGGCACAGCGATCTCCGCGTTACAGGAAATTAGCAGAGACAACAGTAAAAAATAGCTGCCTGTACATGGGTCAGACAGCTATGTTTTATGTTGCAGGTGAGAATATGTGTAGAAGCAAGATACCTGTCCCGTCCCAGTCATAATCAGTAATATATTGCATAGTGAGTTCAGTAAATTGCGGAGCTCTGTTACCGATAGCTCCACGGTTATTTGTAAGTTATTTAGCAAACCGTTTGCGAACGCATGTGGTGATATTAGCGAGTTAGCTGAATAATATTTGGGTGCTTCACATTCTAATGGAATGGGAAAGATAAGTAATTTTGTGGTTGTATTGTCAGTGTTTGTTATATTTGTTGATTCCAGTGTTATATACATGGTAATTTGTGCTATCCGAACTTGATCCGGTTAAGTTGCACGCACACATACACACTACGTAAACGATAAACATCAACCACTATACATGACATAACGCATAGCACATTTATAATCACACAAGCGATTACTGAGAACCATTTACAATCTGGCATCAGTCCAACATGCCGTGCTACCCGCCGGTACCTCCGCTTCATAATTTAATTTATAGACACTTTTCCAGGGTAAAACAATTAATCAAGAGATTATGTACAATCGCCTCTTCAGGTGTTCGGATAAGCGTAAGTGCGGGAGCGTTGGTGGTATAGTGGTTAGCATAGCTGCCTTCCAAGCAGTTGACCCGGGTTCGATTCCCGGCCAACGCAGCTGGTGAATTTTGAAAATTTAATTTGTTTTTCGTAATAATTTGTAAATTTTAGAAACGATCCTCTAGCAAGTGGCTCGTTGGTCTAGGGGTATGATTCTCGCTTTGGGTGCGAGAGGTCCCGGGTTCAAATCCCGGACGAGCCCGTCTCTTTATATTCCCTCAAGAATGCTTTACATAATTAAATGAATTGCGACCAAAAGCAATTTCTTACTAGAAATGGATCCGCTAGAATGATGCGGAAGTTCCACTTTTCACTTGCGTTGTACCCAAAGAATATGTTTCATATGTGGGCCTGAGGGATAAAACCACATGGCCCGTACGGGTATCGAACCCGCGACCTTGGCGTTATTAGCACCACGCTCTAACCAACTGAGCTAACCGGCCACAGGGTATGAATTTACATAGAAGCTATAATCAATTAATGTCACTAGATGGCGGTAAAGTTCTGTATTTGTATCTACCGTACACATTAGAGTAAAAATAGCATAGAAATTGATACGGAATCAGTTAGTTAAACTGCGGGGAAAGTAGAATTAACCGCTTATTGTTACTTAGTCTTATTACTTATTCCCAATAAATATCTTTCTACCTCATAATTTTTCATTTGCTGCGTCTACAAAAGTGCATATTCTATATGGCTCGTTGGTCTAGGGGTATGATTCTCGCTTAGGGTGCGAGAGGTCCCGGGTTCAAATCCCGGACGAGCCCAGGTTTTAACATTACACCAAACACGTGTGTTTTTTTCCGAAACAATAAGTGATTATAAACACCTTCTGGCTATTGCATTTTTATGAAAAGAACATGGGAATATGTCACCTATCTATATTCCAACTGCTTATCCTGGTCGGGCATCGTCGGGGGGAAATAGATCTGACTGAAAAATTGAAAATCTTATGATTAGAGCGATCATACATACATACATTAATAAATAATTATGCACTTTTCACCCCAACCAAATACTACGTTTTACTATACCTGGTAATAGTAATGTGAACTACTTAGGGAACTATTTAAGTGACAATTAATGAGTAACTCAAGTGAAGCACTGATCTCATGTTTGTTCATCATTAATTAATTATTATGAATGAATTTATCTCAAGTTCATGATTTGTTCTTCAGTAGTAGCTGAGTATTTGTGCCCCATCAAGTAAAACGTTACCAAAGTGAGACATAACTGGTTGAGTTATAACTTTAAAACTTTCAGCTTCCAGAGTGTGAGCAGACACACCTTTCACGCAATTCTTATAGGCATCAGCATCTTAGTAGGACCCTTTGGGTTAGTCCATCAGAGATGAGTCCCGATCCGTACAGGTTTCAACATGTCTGTTTTGTTTTTTCCTGTCCTGAGTTTTCGGTTGAGTTGTGGTTAGATTTTTCTTGTTCGACCGTTTGAGGTCCGAACTGGTAGAGTTGAACGCGTCCATCGCCCATACAAGTTTTAGCAGGAGTGGTGGAGTTTCAAGACTTAGGTCGAGGTACAAGTCGAAAAAAATTCAACAGACCCATTCGATGTCCGGGTTGGTTGAGTTAAGAGGCGTTCGAGTTCCAAGGTCCCCTGTGTATCAACTTCCTTAGAGGAATTAAAGAACATTTATGGGAATTGCTGGGTTATCTCTTTATCTCCTAACCCCCTTCACCTTTGCTACTGCCCAAGCAACCCACGCATAGTTTTTTTTTTTTTAAAAACTGAAGACAAATATAAACTTTGCTAGGACAGACCTTTTCATGTCACCCCCCGGTTGGTGTTCAGCTAAGGAACAGTCGCCTTAACACTTTTAAAGTATTTATTTACAAATCATTGATATGACAGTTCACTCCATCCTGGTATCTGAGCAAAGTCCATATGCTCTAATGATACAATCTTGATGTGTTGATATGTCCATAGCCACCTGCGAATATCTGCTCTACGGCTGATTTCTGTTGACACAAGGCGGTTTCCTGGAAATATTCATAAAGTATTTAACCGGTCCCTCCTGCACACTGCAGAAAAACGTTCAGCTAACATACGGTGACAGCGATCCGGGGCATCCGCTGAGCATCGCATGTAAGTTACCAATGACCAGATTTAACAGAGATTAATCATGTTTTTAAATTATAAAATGCCATAAATGTTCCATCCTTGGCTCATGTCAAACTAACCGTGTTTTACACCAACCCAACTGTGGTTATGAAAGGATTGAGAATCTCATTAGCTATGATTTTCCGTCTAAGTCAGCTGCTGTCAATTCGGTTGATGTACTGTCACTTAACTAACCTAATGGACTTCATTCATTTCAGGTTGTCTTGCGACAAAAATGGCCTTGCTTGACCGCCTCTCTCGTACTCAAAAAATAATACTAGCTATCTTGTGTTTTCCTCTGCTCCCGTTCTACCTGTGCTATGTGTGTAAGTAACCTAAATATTACTTTGAGATTAAAGAGGATCTGACTTAGTAAGCTTAAGGGCTATAACAAAAACTAAAAGAGAAGCTTAAGACATAGATGGTTGTAGACCCTGTTTAGGGGGCTTAAGATGCTCTATTTTTGTTATCTCAGTTGTCCTTAAAAATTAAAATTCTAAATCCATTTAGCAACTTGTCAGATTTTTCCATGCACATTTCATAGCCCTTCCCCCAGCTCAGCAAATTTTATCATGGGTGGTGTTCTGTACTTCTTTGAATGTGGCAACCCTACAGGTCAAATCCTAGGATTTCCCCTGGTATAGACTAGCGTATAATGATTGATCCCAGCTAACTACTTAGTGTGTTGCTACATCTGCGCCACGATATTACTGCGCCTGTGACCTTCCGTTGGTCTTTTGTGTTTGCATGTGTAACTTTTAGAGAACTGTATATTGTTCTTGCGGGTGTCTGGCCAGTATCATGCCACAAGTGCTGACCATGTGTGGTGTCCCTGCTTTGGTTACGTTACTGCTGATGGATCCCTGGTGATGTCATCTCAGGCTGCTGTTCCTCTGATGAAGATGATGGAGAGGCCAAGGAGAGTCAGAAAGGTGACCTAAGTAGGTGACGTGGGGGTGACTGTGTAACTGTAGACAGACCACAGGAGGAGACACGTGGAGCTTTTTCCACTGCCGCCTAGAACCGAGCTGCACCCGCGCCATACCACCAACAGGAAGTATGCCAGATGGAAGTGAGCCGTAACTGTGAAATCACCATCTAATTGGTCGAAATGCACAGTGATACCGGTAATCCTGCGCATGGATTATCTGAAGGAAAAAGGCTATATTGTATATAATGTGAATTATTAGTAATGTCGCACATTGCGACCGTGATTCCGAATAACGCAGAACTTGATTTAACATCACTGTCATTCTTCAGACCCAGTAACGCCTTTACGAAGCCATCCCGAGCTGGAAACGTGATGTAACTAGTCTCTATTCGCCATACACTATGGCTTGGTTCCTGTTTGCCAGTGGAAAAGCAACATCAATGTCTCTGTCCTTCACACTGATCTTGGCTTCACTTTATGACGGCACTCTATGCTTGGGCGTGTCGCAGGGCGAGTGGAAGAGGCCAAAGATGACGCAGTGGATGGTCATGGGGTCAGAGGTCAGGAATGAATGTCAATGCATTGAACTTACTTTATGGGTATTTCAGAATATGCCAGAAATTCACACCCTGTGTCTATTTTTGCTCCCCATGTCCTCCATAGTCACAGTCAACATTCAGCCAAGCCCAAGAACTCTGCCAAGGAGCACTACCACTCAAAGAGGTGATTCTGTGTCCCAGGACCAAAACCAGCAGCTACAAAGCATGACAGCTGCATAAGCATGTCTGGGTGGATGACAATCAGATGTTTTGCATTTGTGTCCTAGAAGAGACAAACAAGAGTGCGGAGTGTAATGTAAACGGGAACAGGGAAGTGGGTGAGAAAAATCGCTAATTATTCAGCCCTTTTGACCTATGAGTGGCAGCCGTTGCACTGAAATAGCACAAAATTCTGAAATATTTGCAGTAACGGTTGAGATTCATCCAAAGAAAAGGACGGCTAACTTGGTGAAGAAGTTTTCTTTTGGAAAAGGTGAGAAATGTGTAATTATCCCAAAAACCAGCAAAAAAGAACCACCCACTTCTGTATGTGCATGCAGTGATGAAGGTTCTCTGGGAACCTCTGCCTGCAATGTAGCATTACAACATGATGATGATCCTTGTTAGTCATTAACTACAATACATTTTAATCTTTCCCTTAACAGGAAAAGTAACCAGCAGAAATGAAGCTGCGTATGAAAATGAGGGTAAACAGATATTCTTTTTGCACAATGCAAATTTCAGATTATGGCTTAATTTTTCACCTTATCATTAATTATATTTAAACAGCATGTTTAACACAAATCATTAATTATATTTAAACAGCATGTTTAACACAACCGTAGTTGACCACAGTGCTGTACAATTTGTGAAAATATTAATTACAGGCTATGTCAATGACCAACATGGAACCAAAGTGAGCAATGCAATACTACTTGGTAAGTAGTATTCGGTACGTATTTGCTGTGTATGTCTATTGCCTATTATAGATTATATTTGATGATTCATAGCTATTTTTTCACACTTTAGCTTATCCATGGGATGGGTCTACGCTTAAGTCAATGTGGATTGATTTAAATCAGTTTAAACAGCTTGATGCTTATGCAAGTAAGGTAAGTGTGATGTGACATGGAGAAGCGGCATTTAAGAAGAGTTATAAATGCCGTAATAAAAGCATTTGGCGGCACTTCTCTTGGTTTGAAGGTGAAGGCCAGCAGCAGTGTGGAGGTTCTGGTCCAGGATCTGCTCAGAGGCATCAGCAGTGATTTAGAGAAGCTGAGGGCGATTTGGATTTGGGTGACGCACCACATCGGTGAGCGGGCGTGCAGTTCTACGTGTGAAATAGACGGGACAGCCTGAGTGTAAAAGCGGAGCCGTTCTGCTGACGTTCGCCTTTGCAGCGTATGACGTGGACGCCTACCGGAGCCACGATCTGAGGTCGGCCTCCCCGGATGACGTCTTACGGACAGGGAGGGGCGTGTGTTCGGGATACTCCAGTCTGTTTCAACGGATGTGCAAGTACTGGCCACCCAGCTCGGGAAAATGAGCAGCTAATTAGGGGGGGGGGGGGGGGGGGGGCGGCGGGCGGGGGGGGGGGGGGGGGTGGGTGTGTGTTGGTGGGGGAGGTTCGTGGGGGGTGGGGAGTGTGGGGTGGTGGGGGTGGTGGGGAGAT